>ML335037.1:0-15230 GCA_005239505.1 Nicotiana paniculata | reverse complement strand
CCCAAGTCTACGTCAATTAACTGAAGACGAAACTTTTAACGTATGAAAACGCGAGATGTAACAGCCCTGTACCCTGGTTATGGGTTCTTGATTTGTCTTACAACGTACTATGGCCAGTGGTGGATGTGCAGACTTGCTACCTTGTGTGGAAGGTCGTGGGAGCGTGACCACGGGAATATTGTATAAGTGTGACATGTAGTCACTTGATGGAATGAAGATTTGGACTGAGTATAAGGAAGTGCAATATTTCTTAATTGAGAATTTATGCTGGAAGGCGTTCAGTTCATTTTGTTGTGGATTGTGGGGTGTTTGTCCCGACTATGATGGTTGTTCTCGCGTATTATGAGAGAAAGCAGGTTAATATGGACCCAGGTGAGGCTATTAGCCTAGTTTGGTGCGAGCAAGGTAGACTCGATGCTTGTGGATGGATTTAAATATGATTATGGGCTCCGTATGAGCCAGGCATGTGCAGTTCAGTAGAGCGCTTTTTCATGGAAAGGTATTAGAACAGCGGATGTTGCACTGTCTTTGTCAAATTCATGCGATATTATGATTTGTGCCGTGTGAGTTATGAAACGGCTTGATAATTTCCTATGTGTTGAGGTCCTGCGTAGTGGGGNTAGCATGCGGCTTTATCAGTCTCCCCAGGTTGGTATTATGCACTTAGCGTGCTTATGATCGATATTCAGTAATTTGTAATAGTGAGCAAATCAGCTCTGTATATATATATATCTTCTTATGTAAATTTTATGTGTGGATCGGGTGGCACGTCGCCACGGATATGTTATTCGGATCGGGTTGCACGCCGCAACAGTGTGATGATGAGTAAGGATCCTATATTTATTCTTTCTTATGTTGTACTTCCTATTTTCTGAGAAAATTTCATATAGTTGCATGAGTTGAATAGTCCCTTCCTGAGTCGTTTCTTATTATCATGTTCGAGTTATGGCCTATTGGCGCGATGCAGTATCATGTGAGGCTGTTGGTCATATTTGGGGTGATTTGTTGTCTGAGCAGTTCATACTGGGTGAGAAGATATTTTCGGATCAGGGATCAGTGCGATAAGGTTATGTGAAGTGTATATTGAAGGACAAATACCATTATTCAGGTTCATAATAAGGCGATGATTCCAGTCAAGATGAGATATTCAATGATTTGTTAACTCTGCAGTTGGGTATGAATTTCTACACATCTCCTTCGTTGTGGTGCTATCGTCAGCATTATAGCAGGATGTATGTTAATTTGTTATGAGGTGCATCGGGAGCACCAGATTCGTGAAATTTTGGCTATTAAGGTTCAGGGAGTGCCATTGCGGTCAGATGATGAGTTATGCGGTGCATGGTGCTGATTCAACAAAGATATGAATTCATGTTCTTGTATATCGTGTGGTAATTGATACAGTGTTTATATATTGGAACTAGGCCTGGCAGAAAATTTCAAGTGTTGGAACTAGGTTATGAGCTTATTATATGGATAAAAGAAGAAATCTTCAGATTTGATCAAGCTAATGTGCTCAACTGGGTTGTGGTAGCACGGGAAGGTGCACGAGGTGTTAAACAGTGATTTCAGATAAATCCAGAGCAATTCTTATCACGTTCGAGGACGAACATCTGTTTAAGTGGGGGAGAATGTAACGACCCAATCGGTCATTTTGAGATCTAGCACGTCGTTCAGCGGTTTGAAGTCATGAGAAGCTCCATTTAAGGTATTATGACTTGTAGGTGTTGTCGGAATTGAACTCCGGAAAGTTTAGAGTTGATTTGGAAAGAAAATTCTCATTTTAGAAGCCTTAAGTTGGAAGAATCAACTAAGATTGGAATTTTGAGGAAACGACCTCCGAATCAGGATTTGAAGGTTCCTGCAGGTTCGTATGATGATTTCGGACTTGGGCGTATGTCCGGATCGGTCTTTGGATAACCCGGGAGCGTTTCGATGCATATTGTGGAAGTCAGCATTTTTGAAGAAATTTCCTAAGTTTGGCTTGATGCGCATTTCAGTGATGTTGATGTCCGTTTGGGATTCCGAGTCTGGGAATAGCTTCGTATGGTGATTATGGAGTTGGGAGCGCATTCGGAAGTGAATTTGCATGTCCGTAGGTCATTTTGAAGTCATTTGGCTAAAGTTAGAAATTTGAAGGTTTTGAAGAAATCCGACCGGGAGTGGAAATTTTGATATCGGGATCGGAATGCGGTTCCGAAAGTTGGAGAAGGTCCGTAATGTCGAATATTACTTGTGTGCAAAATTTGGGGTCAATCGGATGTGATTTGATAGGTTTCGGCATCGGATGTAGAAGTTTGAAATTTCTAAGTTCATAAAGTTGGGATTTGGGTGCGATTCGTGGTTTCGATGTTGTTTGATGTGATTTGAGGCCTCGAGCAAGTCCGCATTATATTTTGGAACAGGTTGGTATGATTGGACGGGGTCCCGGGGGCCTCAGGTGGATTCCGGGTGGTTAACAGATCAAGTTGAGAGTTTGAAGAAGGCTGGAATTTGCCGTCATCTGGTGTGACCGCACCTGCGAGGATTTGGCTGCATGAGCGGCTATGGCACCGCAGGTGCGAAGAAGTGATGGTCCCGATAGGAACGCATGTGGGATGATAATTCCGCACCTGCGAGGTCGCAGATGCAGGTTATGGAGCGCATGTGCGAAGTTGGCTAGAGCTTAGGAAAGCCGTAGGTGCAGAGGTTTGGTCGCACTTGCGGAATCGCAGGTGCGAAAAATGGCCTGGGCAGAATGTTTTAAAACCGAGAATTATTGGCCATTTCTTCATTTCTTCTTTGGTTTTGTCGATTTTGGAGGAGCTTCAAGAGAGGGTTTTCGTCAGGAAGCACAAAGTAAGTAACTCTTTCATGTTTCTAAGTCAAATACAAGGTTATTGCATGGAATTATACATGAAAATTGTGGAGAAATTTGGAAATATTGAAGAAAACCTAGAAATGGTAATTTGAATTTTTTAGCCACGAATTTTAACATGGAATTTAGAGTAAATTGTATATTTGAACTAGTATAGCTATGGGTAGAATATATCTTCGAGAAATTTCGGATTCCAGGCACGTGGGCCCGAGGGCATTTTGGTCATTTCACCGAGTGGGGTTGGGAAATTATATAATTTGGAATTTGTTGCAAATATTAGAGTATATTTTCATTGGTTTGCCGTTATTTGTATAGTTTTAGGGCGTTGTGCATCCGTTGGAGTCGTCAGAAGGGCTTGGAAGACGGTTATGGAATTTCGGAGCGAGGTAAGTCTCCTTTCTAACTTTGTGAGGGGGAATCGTCCCCCTAGATGAATTAATTAAGTATGTTCTATTANAATATATCTTCGAGAAATTTCGGATTCCAGGCACGTGGGCCCGAGGGCATTTTGGTCATTTCACCGAGTGGGGTTGGGAAATTATATAATTTGGAATTTGTTGCAAATATTAGAGTATATTTTCATTGGTTTGTCGTTATTTGGATAGTTTTGGGGCATTTTGGTCATTTCACCGAGTGGGGTTGGGAAATTATATAATTTGGAATTTGTTGCAAATATTAGAGTATATTTTCATTGGTTTGCCGTTATTTGTATAGTTTTAGGGCGTTGTGCATCCGTTGGAGTCGTCAGAAGGGCTTGGAAGACGGTTATGGAATTTCGGAGCGAGGTAAGTCTCCTTTCTAACTTTGTGAGGGGGAATCGTCCCCCTAGATGAATTAATTAAGTATGTTCTATTATCTTCGGGGGCTACGTACGCACGAGGTGACGGGAATCCATGCGTAGCTACTATTATGCCATGTCCGGGTAGTCTAGGACCCACTAGCATGCCTTATGTATTGTACCTATGATCCTGCCTGTAATATTAAACTGCTAATATAACCGAAATCGTAATTGAATATCTAAAGAAGTCTAGAGTTCATTTTCTTAATAATCTAGAAAGAGAATTGATTCCTCCGTGGATAATTGTATACCTGGTAGGGTTATATTATGGAATATCATTAAACTTGGAAAATGAGTTTCAAAACAAAGATTTAAAAGCTATATTTCATGTTCCTTTAAGAAGAATTTTACCACTTTCCTGAGAAAAATTGCTTTCTTGATAAAATACGGATTTATTATGTGGATATGTGTACATATGAGCACTTGAGTCGTAGGTATGATTCGTGAGCAGGCTAGCCTTATTATTTACATGTATAACCGCGTCGCATGATCGATTCGCGAGCGGGGCAGATAGATGCATCTATGGTTCGAGCCGTTCGACCCTCGGTAGTGCACAGTTTATTATTGTTGGTCCACTCCGTTCGATCCTTGGCATTGCTTGCGCATGATATTTACTGCGTTAGTTGCTATGATTTTTGCCTGATTACTGGCCTGGAATTTTAAGTTGTCAATTGAAATGACAGAGATTTAAAGTTATTAAAATTTTTGGAAGAAGTTGTTCCTTCCCGTTGATTAATTGTTATTTGATTAAATCACCCATGTTGATTAATTGTTATAAATATGACGAAGATATAAAGTGTTAAATGTGAACGGAGTTGATAATATTTATTCCTGATTTTAATAAATTGCCTATGAAAATCATGCTTAGTGTAACACTTGAATATTCTAAATTTACCTTTAGCAAGTGTCTAAATTGACCTATCGTCACTACCTCTCTGAGGTTAGGCGGGCGACTTACTGAGTACACGTTATTTTTTTGTACTCATGCTACACTTGCTGTGCATTTTATTGCACAGGTACTTTTATAGTGATGTGGAGGATTGGAGACTTAGGCGAGCTGCACCATCCGGAGGTGATCCGCAGCTGACAAAGTCTCCCTCATACTGTATTACATTGCTTTAATTTCCTTGTCCACTTGTATTTCGGACAAGCTTTGTAGAAATTTTAAAATTCTTAGAAATTGCTCATGTACTTGTGACATCGGGTTTTCGGATGTGTTGGGATATATTTGTTAAAATAGGACTATTTAAACCATTGTATTTACTTAACAGATTTTATTTAGTTAATATGTAATAAAGTGAAAGGAAATATTTTTCATAAATGTTAAAACCGGAAGTTATTTCAATTAAGAAATGATTGGCTTGCCTGACAGTGATGTCCGGCGCCATCACGACCTTATGGATTTTGGGTCGTGACACTATCCCCCCTCTTTATGGTGTTGCAGCCATGTTACATCTTACCATGAAATTAGGAGGTACCACTTTCAACTGAGGAATATGCTACACTTATAGATGAAAAAGCCTCAATTAAAATAAATGCTCAAACAATTTATAATGCTTATCAAGTTGCATTAGATCATGCTAGACCAAATGTTCCAACTCCTACCTCATCTAGCTCGCAGTCATCTAAAAGATCTGCGGGACTATTCTTGGACGGGGTTCAGGGGTTCTCAAGGTGATAATATTGGTGATAGCTCACAACTAAATGAGCTTCAAGTTTATTTGTCGCAGGGACTTGAAACAGAGAATCCTGACGGCACCTTCAATGTTTTAGAATGGTGGGAGGACAAATAAAAACACTATCCGGTTCTTTCAAGGATGGCTCGAGATATTTTAAGTATTCAAGCTTCAACAGTGGCATCGGAGAGTGCTTTCAGTGAAGCGATACTTCAAATCGGTGATCATCAGAGAGAGCTTGGAAAAATCAGTACTCTTCAGAGATTGGATCCGTTCGGAAAGAAGAAATTTTGGACCACTTGAATCACAACCGGAGATATACGAAGCTTATGAAGAAATGCTAGCGGAACTTGCGGAAGATGCTGCTTCGCCCGGAAGCGGTGATGAGCAAGCTTCTTTTCCACCACCACCAACGGAAATTCCTCCGAACCTTGAAGGTTTTATAAAATTTGTTAGAGATAATATGTAGATTAATATGTAATTGTATTTTGGCACATCTTGATTAGTTTTTTTTCCTTTTAATGGTGGTATTAGTACCTTGTTGTGCTCATTCCATTGGGGGAGGAAGACTAAGAAAGATGTTGTCATTTTTTTAAATCTCGTATTAATAAATATTATAAGGCCTTTCATTGAATATTTGCTTACATTTTTTTTTGTGTTTAAACTTGAATTACAAGACATAAGTCATAATTATATAATATAATTTACAATAAATTGCTTTAGATAATATAATATAATTACATGAAAAAAATTTATTTTTTTAAAAATAGCCAACGTCTATAATTTCAAACTAGCCGTTTGGATATTTAAAAAAATAGCCAATTGGCCCCCAAACTTTGTTTTAACCCCAAACTTTTTATAATTACACTTTAAGATTTTAAGTTTATTTCAAACTTGTGTTATTTTAAAATTATTAGACGTATTATGCTTAATGTTGTAGTTTGTTAAATGAATTTGAAGTATTATTAATTTATTATGCAATGTTAGTGCAAGTTTGAATATCTCTTTACTATTTTTGTGTTTAAATTTGAATTACAAGATTTATTTCACAAGATTTACAAGAAATTTCCATAGATAATATTTTTTTTTTAAAAATAGTCCGGATCGTTTAGGCCCGTTTGGGCCCGACCCACTTAGCCCGGGCCCATGTGAGCTTAGGCCCACAGTGGGCCGGTTCCACCCATTAGGACCGTTTGGCCCGGAACCGTTTGGCCCGGGCCCGCCTGACCCAAGCCAGCTAGAACCTAGACCCGTTTAGCCCGGCTCATTTGGCCTGGGCCCGACCCAGATTACAGCCTTAGTGCAATCCGATCCCACCTGTCCACCCTTATCACTCCTTGTTGCGGCGTGTAACCCGCTCCCACCAGAATTATCATATCAGTTTATTTACGAAAACTTTCACAATTCAGTCCAAGCCTTTCACAACATTTTTGTATCAACAATTCTAAACAGAAGCTGTAAAACTCATAAACTTCATCAATTATCATTTAATAACGAAACCAACCAGAAATTTGTATACATATCGTAACACTGACATCCAGATCAATCCTTATGTAACATAACAAAACCAAGAGAACAACCAAAACTTCCAAAATACTTGAAACAATACTTAACAATAAGCTAACGAATCCAAATAGACATATAAACATCAATAATCCTGAAACAATTAAGCCCGGAAGCAAATAATTGAAAACTGGGAAAGGGATCATGTTAAGCAGATAATTGTGGGTGCATAGATACTCGTCACCTCACCTATACACCACACACATGTAATTTCACATAGCAATTAAGTTGGGGATTTTCTATTCCCTGAAGTCAAGGTTAAACCAAGCACTGACCTCAAATTCGCAGGCCACTCACTGCTCAATTACAGCTTTTCCTTTCGAATTTGCCTCTAACCCGCTCGAATCTTATCATAATTAGTTTAATATCATTAATTTATGCTAAATGAACTAACTTTACTGAAAAATTATTGTTTTCCTAAGTTTTTTCAAAAAAATTAAAACCCGACCTCGGGCCCGCTTGGTCCAAACTCGGGATTCGGACCAAATTACGTTTACACATTCACCCTCGAGCTCAAATATGCAACTAGTTTCGAAATACGACCCCAATTTGAGGTCAAAATTTGATTTTTACAAAATTCCTTAATTCTACCCAAACCCTCAATTTTTACCATGAAGATTGAAAAGTGATGAAAAACATTAGGTAATTGAAAGAAAAGAGTTAATGAACACTTACCTATGATTTTGGAAGAAAAAGCATTGAGAAAATCGCCCTTGATCTTCTACCCTTATGAAAAATAAGAAGAAAAAGACTGGAGTTCTAATTAATATGAACTCATTGCCTGATCCTCGCACCTACGGTGCTTGGGTCTGTAACGGCCCGGTCGGTTGTTACGTAGAATCTGCATTTATATTTACTATTATTGCCTCGTCATAGCTTGGTTAAACCGTTCTTGATGTGTTAGAGTTGGTAGGCTCGAAATCGAAATAATTATAATGAGAATTTAGTCACTTAGTCTTTAGAAATAGCCTTAGAGTTGGAAAAGTCAACTGAGAGTCGACTTATTGGTAAACGACCTCAGAATGCGGATTTTATGGCCCGGATAGCTTCGTTAGGTGATTTGGGACATAGGAGTGTGTTCAAAATATTTTTGTGATGTACGGTGTAGAATTAGGCTTGAATTGGTAAAAGTTAGCTTTTGGTGATTTCCGGTCGGCAGTGGAAAATAAGCTATAGGGGTCGGAATGGAATTTCGGAAGTTGGAACAGGTTCGTAATGTCATTTTGGATATGTCTGCAAAATTTCTGGAACAGGCGCCATCACGACTCCGAAATTGGGTCGTGACAAGATGGTATCAGAGCGCTGGGTGAAATAGGTCTCACCAGTCATGAGCAGGTTTAGTAGAGTCTTGAGGATCGGTACAGAGACGTATGTACTTATCTTCGAGAGGCTACATAACCCTTAGGAAAAATCCCACATTATTCAATTTTGTCGTGCGACTCTGTTGAATTCTGGAACTAAACTCCTGTTGTTTTCATTCTCTCACAGATGGTGAGGACTCGTGCTACCAATCGTGGTGATCAGACACCAGCAGGACCAGCTGGAGGTCGAGGCCGTGGCAGATGGAGAGGGGGCAGCCCGCTCAGCAGCCGGGGAAGTACCTGTGGACCCTCCCACTGCTCAGGATCAGGTCCCCGCAGTGGAGATCCCAACGGGATAGGCTCAGGCACCAGCAGTGCCCATTGTGATTCCGGGTCTTCAGGAGACCCTTGCTCAGATTCTGATTGTGTGCACCAGTCTTGCACAGGTAGTCGCCATGTCTACTACTGCCGCTAATTCTCAGGCCGGGGGAGGCACTCAGACTCCAGTTGCCCGGACACCTGAGCAGGTTACTCAGGGGCTTCAGACACCGGGGACAGTTCCAGTCCAGCCGGTTGTCCCAGCCCAAGATTTTGTGGTCCCACCTTTGGCAGATGACGAGCAACGTAGGTTAGAGAGGTTTAGTAGACTCCAAACTCCAATTTTTAGTGGTACTGGGGGCGAGGACGGCCATGGATTTTTGGACAAGTGTCAGAGGATCCTACGCATAGTAGGGATACTGGAGGCTAGTGAGGTCCCATTTACTACCTTCCAGTTCTCAGGAGCTGCACTCGCTTGGTGGGAGGCCTATGAGAGGCGTAGACCTGCTGACGCAGCGCCCCTTACCTGGCGTCAGTTCTCCATTCTATTCCTGGAGAAGTATATACCACAGTCCCGCAGGGAGGAGCTGCGCAGAGAGTTCGAGTAGTTGCGCCAGGAGGACATGACCGTGACGCAGTATGAGATGAGGTTCTCCGAGTTGGCCCGTCATGCTATCTGGTTAGTTCCTACGGATAGGGAGAGAATCAGGAGGTCTGTTGATGGCCTCACTTATCAGCTTCGGGTTTTTCTGACTAGGGAGTGGGTATCTGGCGCTTATTTCGAGGAGGTGGTTGACATTGCCAGAGAGATTGAGTCGGTTCGCCTCCAGGAGTGGATCGAGAGGGAGGCCAAGAGGTCTCGAGGATCTGGGAGTTTTGGTGGGGTTCCTTCAGGGGGGCAGCCGCAGCCCGACAGAGGCCGACCATTCAGGAAGGCTCAGCCAGGTCTCTTAGGTTATCGTGGTAGATCAGTTGGTCATGATCCTCACAGTCCGTATCAGGTGCACCCATCTTTCAGTGCCCTGCCAGCTCAGAGTTTATCTTGGACACCCTCGGTTCAAAGTTCATCTATGCCTGGTTCTTCCGGTGGTTATCCTGGTGCTAGGGGTTCCCTTTAGTCCCCATTGAATTCTCTGAGAGAGGTTGCTTTGAGTGTGGAGATGTGGGCCATATTAAGAGGTTTTGTCCTCGTCTTGCGAGAGGTAATTATCAGCAGAGGAGTCAGCCCGCGGTTTCAGACTCAGTAGCTGCACCGCCCGTCCAGGCAGCTAGAGGTGGGGGTCAGGTAGGTAGGGGTCGCCCTAGAGGGGGAGGTCGATCCCATGTATTGTTTTAGTCTGTCACGAGAAGCTTCAGATTTTAATTGAATTCGATTTTTCATATTCACATGTTCATCATATTTTAGCCCATTCTCTGGATACACCCCGTGAATCTTTTGTTACATTTGTTCATGTGCTCACCCTTGTGGATGATGTTATTGTTACGGACCACGTTTGTCGGTTGTGTGTGGTACCTATTGGGGGTCTGGAGACCCGGGTGGATGTGCCATTTCTGAGTATGGTCGGTTTCGACGTAGTTTGATCAGATGATGATGATACTTTTAGGTATGACTTGATGTAGGTGTTTTGCACCGAATCAGATTGTTTGACTCTGTAGATCTATTGTGAGGGTGTCAGTTAATGTCTATTGGGTTTGTCTGGGATCCAGGATGATCTAGGGGTTACCCGTCCCTGCTTTGGGGAGCGACGATTCGTTGGTTTTAGGCACACATGGTGCAGTTCTGTTATGGTCGTCTAGAGGAGTTGATTAAGGCAAAGTAGCTGGGTATCATAGAGTTTGGACGTATGAGTTGTGTTCTTTCAGATTCGTGTGATTTGGTTCATGTGTATACGGTGTGTGGAGGCGTGATTCTAATCTTGTAGATAAGTTTTGACGTGGAATTTGGGTTCTAAGTCTTAGGGATTAGGTTGGATATAGTGGCATTCGAATGTGTTGTATTATTAGATCGATGCGGAGTAGGGTGACGTGGGGTCTCCCCCGGGGTATGTGCATGGTAAGGTTGTTCGACAGTTTGATGGCTTTTGGAACAACTCTTGGCACGTTCGAGGACGAACGTTTGTTTAAGAGAGGGAGAATGTAACGACCCGGTCGGTCGTTACGTAGAATCTGCATTTATATTTACTGTTATTGCCTCGTCATAGAATGGTCTAACCGTTCTTGATGTGTTAGAGTTGGTAGGCTCGAAATCGGAATAATTATAATGAGAATTTAGTCACTTAGTCTTTAGAAATAGCCTTAGAGTTGGAAAAGTCAACTGAGAGTCGACTTATTGGTAAACGACCTCGGAATGCAGATTTTATGGGTTGTATAGATTCGTTAGGTGATTTGAGACTTAGGAGTGTGTTCAGAATATTTTTGTGATGTCCGGTGTAGAATTAGGCTTGAATTGGCGAAAGTTAGTTTTTGGCAATTTCCGGTCGACAGTGGAAAACAGGCTATCGGGGTCGGAATTGAATTCTGGAAGTTGGAACAGGTTCGTAATGTCATTTTGGATATGTCTGCAAAATTTCAGGTCAATCGGAGTTGTTTTGGATAGTTTCGGCATCGTTGGTTGAGTTTTAAAGTTCTTACGTTTGAATCCAATGTGATTTTGGTGTTTCGATGTTAGTTTTGGTGTTTCGAGGATGCAAATAAGTTTGAATGATCATATGTGATGTGTTTGTATAATTGGTTGGGGTCCCGAGGGGCTCGAGATTGATTTCGGGTGGTTAACGGACACTTCCGGACTTGAAAAATCTGCTGTTTTGCTGGTGTTGCTTGGTGAAAATTCCTCTATGCGATCGCGGGGTGTCATGTGCGATCGCATAGGTCTGTTAGTGAGGCCCCAGAATTTGTTTTGTGCTGTCGCACTTGAGGAGTTGCGATCGCAGAGTAGAGGGAGTGCAAGATGTGCGATCGCGAAGGAGGGGGTGCGATCGCACAGGGGTCTTGGCGCGTGGGGGAAAGGGTAGCTGGTGCACTGTGCGATCGCGTGCACAGTGCTGCGATCGTGTGAGGGAGTGGAGAAGATCTTGTGCGAACACGCCTGGGAGCGTGCGAACGCACAAAGTATTTTATTAAAAACCCGGGCAGTTAAATTAAAACCCTTCCGCGACCATAACCTATTTTAACACCATTTTTGAACGAGAAGAAGCTTTTGAGGTGATTTTGAAGAGGGAAAATCAGCGTTCTTCATAGAGGTAAGTATTTTGGACCTTAAAACTTGATTATAGGTGATTAAGGAACATCCGTGTTTAATTCATGAAAATCGGTAGAAAAATGTGGGGTTAGGGCTTGAGATTTTGAGACCTTTAGTGGTCGATTTGAGGGGTCAAACGAACTCCGATTTTAGTGTTCTTTATATGTATGGACTCGTGAGATGATGAAGAACATTTTGGTATAAAATTTTTCGAGTTTCAAGACGCGGGCCCAGGGGCCGGGTTTTGGCTAATTTCGGGTTTTGAGCTAAATTTGGTACTTTTCAATTGGAATTCATTCCTTAAGCATAATTTGACGATAAAAATCTGAACTTGGTAGATTTGGAGCACTCAAAGGCCGGATTTAGAGGCAAAGGCACCGCTGAATAGTATTTTAGCTGGTTTTGAGGTAAGTAACGTTTCCAAACTTGGTTCTGAGGGTTTGAAACCACGAGCTAAATGATTTATGACTATTGTTGAGGTGACGCACATGCCAAGTGACGGGCGTGCGAGTGTGCACCGAGTATTTGTGTCCTGGCTTATCCCATGGCGCCGCTTAGTGCTTATTCCCTGATGATATCTGTGCTTCTATTAATGTGAATAATGCGAACATGGTAGAAATCATGATAAGTTATATATATTAAGGCTTCATGCCGGAAATGCTGAGACCCGAGTGGTCGTATATTACTGTCTCATTTTTGTGATTATTTAATTCCATATACTCAGTCCTGTTATAGCATACCACTTCATATCTTAGTCTCAGTATTGTTAATTATATGCATACTTATCATTGTTTCGGGCTGATGGATGCATATGTGATCCATGTGAGTGAGACGGAAGAGTAATGACTGAGTGAGGCCGAGAGCCTATTATTGAGACAGTTATGAGATCGGACTGCACACCGCAACGATATTAAATCATGCCTTCGTTGGCTTGATATGGCGCTTGGGCCACTAGGGCCCCTCCAGAGTCTTTACACCCCCAGTGAGCGCATTAATGTTGAGGGATGGATTTTCCCGGGGCATGGATTATGTCCGAAGTGGATGTTATGTGAGGGATGGATCGTCCTTGAACATGGATCTTGTCTGAGTGTCGTAATCCGGAGATGGACTTTCTCCGTGGGGATGGATTGGTCTTTTTCCTCAGTACGGAGTGACTACGGTCACCAATGATTATGAACATTCCAGGATGGACTTTTCCGTGGGCCTGAGAGCCATATACGGTACTGAATGGACTGTTGTAAGAGGTTTGTGAGCACTATGTGCATATCCACACTGGTTTCATACATATATTTGATGATGGTATTAGAGTATACTGGCATATTTGACATATTTTCTCATCCTGATAAACTGTTAGCATGTCTAAATTCTGCATATTGTTTATTGTATAATTTTGAGGTTTTGTCTGTCACTACTTCTCAAACCATAGTTTGGGTTCGTTACTTCTGAGTTGGTGTACTCACGTTACCCCCTGCACCTTGTGTGCAGATCCAGGTACACCGGGACCCGGTAGTAGATATTGAGCAGCTGTTAGAGTTTTCATTGGAGTTTTCGAGTTAGCAGCTGGCGATCGCGACCTCGTCTTCTCTTTCTTATTCTACCTGTTGTTCTTTATTTTGAGACAATGTTGTCCATTTCTCCTTTTCTTTGCTTTATGTTATAGTAGCTCATGACTGAGTGATACTGGATCCGGGGTTGGAAATTTTAAGCTTTTGTTACAAATATTTTTTTTAAACTTCTGACTCGTAGTATTATCAATAATTTCGTTTAAAAATCGTATTCTTACTGGAAATTGAATTTAGTTTAGATAAAAAGGGCGGCTTGCCTGGTTCCATGACATGCGTCATCACGACTCCGAAATTGGGTCGTGATAGGGTCGCACCTGCTCTTGCGCATGTGCGGGAGAGCTTCCGCTTCTGCGGAAAAGAGCTAGGCAGCTTGGGCGTCACCTGCGACTGCATTACTGCTTCTGCGGTCACACACTTGCGCAGAAGGGTCCGCACCTGCGGACGTAGGGGAGCCCAGGCTTGGTCGCACCTACGGGCTTCCGCTCGCACCTGCGGCTCAAGGCTCGCAGGTGTGGGCACACCAACACAGCTATGACAGCAGATTTTACAAGTTCAAAACATCCCGAAGCCTATCCGAAACTCACCCGAGCCCTCGGGGATCTAATCAAACATGCACGTAAGTCTAAAAACATCATACAGACTTGCTCGTGCGATCAAATCACGAAAATAACATCTAAAACTATGAAATTAACCTCAAAACTCATGATTTTTCTGAAGAACACTTCAATTTCACTATTTCTCAACTGGACATCCGAATCACGTCAAATCAACTCTGATTCTCACCAAATTTCACAGATAGTACTTAAATACTATAACAAATCTGTACCGGGCTCCGGAACCAAAATACGGGCCCGATACTAATGGTTTCAAATATTAATTCATTTCTTCATTTCATTAAAAATCCAGCAAAATAATTTTCTTTAAAAATTGGTTTCTAAAGCTAGGGACTTCGGAATTCAATTTCGGGCATACACCCAAGTCCCATATTTTACTGCGGACCTCCCGGGATCTTCAGAACACGGATCCGAGTCCGTTCACTAAAAATGTTGAACCAAGTCAACTAAAACCAAATTTTAAACTCCAAAAATTATTATTTTTCCTATTTTCACATAAAAGCTTTCCGGTTTCACATCCGGACTGTGCACACAAATCGAGGTAAGTCTTTTTAAGGCTAATGAGCCTAGAACGAAGTCTTAATTTATAAGATGGCCCTTTGGGTCATCACACTTTCACAAGTAGATGACTTGTCTCCCAAGTCACTTTTTACCCAAGTCAGTCCAGGTTCTTACTATAGCAGGGACCACAGAAATAATAAGATGCTATTAATTATAGTATTAATTCAAAATTAGCATGAATTAATTCTTACTATAATTAATTCCAGTTTATTCCACCAAAAACTGCAATTGAACTCCTCAATATGAATTTCGAAAATTTAGTCACACTTATTTTAACTCCTCATGTTAGATCTCAAATACCAATTAATTAAATTAAATCACTGAAAATTTAATTTAATCAACTAATTAAATCCTTTATAATTTTGCTTAAACCATTTCATGTGATGAATACAAAATCTACCGGCCAGGTTTTCACATGAAAACTTATAAGCTTGCATAAATGGGTATCATCAAACTTAAAACCGAGTCATGAATTCTATCAACTAATTATTATTTCAAAAATATTATTCGTTATTGTCCAATCTATTAGGAATACACTAACTCTGAATAGAGTCGTACCTTTTGATAAATCAAAACAATAAACACACTACATTTATCATAATAATTATATCAAGATTAGGAGTATAAGCTCATTTAATAAATTAGAGAAAATGTTATATATATATATATATATATATATATATATATATATATATATATATA
>ML335035.1:57444-81774 GCA_005239505.1 Nicotiana paniculata | reverse complement strand
GATTAATTCACTGGAAATTCAGAGGCAACTCTCTACCATTTGCATACTAGTTCAAAGATAATAAGCATACTGGTTCAAAGATAATAAGCAACTCAAAGTTTTGCTAAAGATACACATAAGGCACGTAATGGCATGCTCGTGAGTCCTAAAACTACCCGACATGATATAATAGTCGCTACGTACGGACTCTCATCACTTTTTACGCACGTAGCCCCCAAAATAATTACACACCGCACGTAGAACACCTATGGGGACAATTTCCTCTTACAAGGTTAGAAAGGAGACTCACCTCGCTCCGAAGATTCATACCCGGCTTCCAAGCATCTATGTCGACTTCAATGAATGCGCAACACCCCCAAACTATCCAAATAATGATAAACCAATGAAAATATACTCAAATATTTGTTAAAAATTCAGATTCTATAAACTCCCATTTCCGCGCAAGGAATTGACCAAAATGCCCTCGGACCAACGTGCTCAGATTTCGAAATTTCTCGAAGATAAATTCTACCCATAACTTTACTAACTCAAATATACAATTTGTTAAAATTGTCATGCACAAATTCATGGTAAAAGTTCAAAATTCCAAGTTCTAGGTCTTCCCCTAAAATCCCAATTATACAAATTTCCATGCCTAAATCCATGTAACATACCATATTTAACTCAAAAATAGGATGAAATCACTTACCTTGTGTTAGCTTGGTGAAAATCCCTCCTTGAGCTCCCCAAAATCATCCAAGCCAAATGAAAGAAATGCAAGAAATGGACCAAATTCGTGGTTAAAACAATCTGCCCATGCTTCATCGAGTTGTACCTTGCGCTTGTGTTGTGCAGGTTGTACATCCTATTAAAATTTTCCCTTGTTGAAAGCCTTCTGTTAAAACACCCATAAATCCTTGTAGAAATATCCAAATAACAAACGGTTTGACTATTTAGAAACTAGACTCAAAGATCTTTAACTTGATATATTGTACACCATATACCTCTTTATATATTCTAGACATGAGCTTCTAAAGTTGGCTCCATGCATCAAAAAATTCTGGCGAAACTGCTCTACTAGCCATCTTCAGTCGGTCATAACTTTTTTCACAATACTCCAAATGACAAATGGTTTAATGTTCTGAAAACTAGACTTCAAGATATACAACTTTCATGTTTTGAAAATTTCAGATTCCTATATATACGCTTCAAAAGTTAGCCCTTCGATGCGTAAATTGCTGTCCCAAAACAGATTTGCTGCAGAATTTTCAGCAGCTATTTTTGTCCGAAATCCATTCCGTTAACCTTCCGAAATCAACACGAGGCCCTCGGGACCTTAACTAATTATACCAACATGTCCCAAAACATGATATGAACTCGCTCGAGGCCTCTAATCACATCAAACAACGTCGAAATCATGAAATTCACTCCAATTCAAGCTTTATGAACTTTGAAATTTCAAAATTCTACATCCGATGCCGAAACCTATCAAACCACGTCCGATTGACCCCAAATTTTGTACACAAGGCATAATCGACATTACGGACCTGATCCAACTTTCAGTATTGGAATCCGACCCCGATATCAAAAAGTCAAACTCTCGGTCAAACTTCTCAAAAACCTTCAAATTTCTATCTTTAGCCAACTGACTTTAAAATGACCTTCGGACATCCGAATTCACTTCTGATCGCGCTCCCAACTCCAGAATCACCATACGGAGCTATTCCCAAACTCGGAATCCAAAACAGACCTCTATAACACTGATATGCCTTCCAACCCAAACTTATGAAATTCTTCTAAAATACTAATTTCCACAATATACGCCGAAACACTTCCGGGTTATCCAAAACCCGATCTGGACATATGCCCAAGTCTAAAATCATCATACAAACATGCTGGAACTTTCAGATCCTAATTCCGAGGTCGTTTTCTCAAAATTCTATTCTTCCAACTTAAGCCTTACGAAATGAGAGTTTTCCTTCCAATTTGACTCACAACTTCCCGAAGTTCAACAACGACAACACCTACGAGTCATAAGATCTGGAATAATACTGCTCATGACCTCAAATGGCTGAACAATGCACTAGAGCTCAAAACGACCGGTCGAGTCGTTACAAATATGCTTAAAATAATTTAGTATTAGTAGGAGTTGCATACTAGGATTTGGAATTATAATGTTGAGTTTAATTACTTCTTAGTTTGTAACCGTTTTTACAATTCCGATGACCAAGGAAAAATTTAATGCTTCATTAGTTTCAAACTTATTATATAAATATATTTTCCTCCTGTAAATTATTTGGTACGGTTCGGTATTTTTTCGATTTATTTTCATAAAATAAAAAACGTATCCTAATTATCGCACAATTATAGATTTATATAAAAACTTACGATTTTATTGAAATAAAATTGATTCGGTACAGTACGGTTCGGTTAGTTTAGTCAGTTCTTAAATATCCATTGACATCTCCAGTACCACCCATACACTTTACCCTAATGTTTTGATGATGCATAGTTTTGAGCAATCTAACTAAACAGCTACGAATGAAAATAGCACAAAGATTTTCCGCTCTGGCAAACTAAATTAACTACTACTTATGTACCACCCATGAAATTTACCAAAATAAAATATTACTCTAGATATCATCCACGAAACTTACCCGAGGAATGTGCATAAAACATTATAGAGTAGCTATTTTAGGTTGAAAGGTATCTTAGTATAAAACAATTCATTAAACATAAAAAGAGAATTTTGCATATAAATTTCTAAACGGGAAAAAATACGGGAAACTATCTTATTTGTCCAAATGACTTTGATTGGTGTGTTGATTAATCAGTTTCAAGAGGCTCACTAAGGCCTCATTTGTTTGCACTTAATGGAGGTCTGAATCTTAATCATTCAGATCTCAGACATTAAGTGTGTTTATTTTTAAAATCTGAATCTTAATTTTCAGATCTTAGTCATTAAGTGTGTTTGTTTTTTACTTTACAACCACTTAATGGGTTTGAATAGGTCTGTATGATCAAAATCTTTAACAGAAACATAATCTCATTAATATGCTATCATCCATATTCATTATTAACTTCCGCCATGTTGTAATGACCCGTCTTGTCGTTTTAAGAATTGACGCCCCATTCAGTGACTTAAAATCCCCAACAACTTCTTAATACGTATTATGACTTGCATGTGCGTTCGAGTTTGATTTTCGGAAGATTCAGAATTAAATTGAAAGAGCAATTCTCATTTTTGTAGATTAAACGAAAAGGGTTGACCGAACTTTGACTGTTGAGCAAACGAATCCAGAATGGAGTTTATGACTTCATTAGCTTTCTATGGTGATTTCAGACTTAGGCGTATTCCCAAAATTCGATTTGGAGGTCCGTAGAATAAATTGAAGCATTTTGGCAAAAGTTGGAAAAATAGAATTCGAAAGTCTGACAAAGTGTTTAACTTTTTATACCGGGGTCAGAATCTAATTCTGAATAATTGAACAGCCTCGTTATGTCATTTATGACTTGTGTGCAAAAGATGAGGCCAATCGGACTTGATTAATAGGTTTCGACATTAAATGTAAAAGTTGGAAGTTCTTAGTTTCATTAGGCTTGAATTTGAGTGTGATTCATGTTTTAGCGTTGGTTAATGTGATTTGAGGCCTCGACTAAGTCCATAATATGTTTTGAGACTTGTTGGTGTGTTCAGACGGGGTCCCGAGGGGCTCGGGTGTCACGACCCAAGAACCAACCGTCGTGATAGCGCCTATTGTGGAACTAGGCAAGCTGCTACTCAACATTTCAACACACTAAAAACTTTGAAAATAAAGATATAAGCAATTAATATTTTAGAAAAGCCCTTTTAGAAACACAAATAATCTGAAATACGACACAATCTATCTCAAAACCGGGGTGTCACCGAGTAAGTGAGCATCTATGCCAGAATAAAGTCTACTACAATGTCTAAGAGTAAGAACTAAAATGCAGATAAAGATAATGAAGGAGAGTCAAGGCCTGTGAATGTCATGCAGATACCTCGATAGTCTCCGAGATCTTGTCTCCTCAATCAGTAGTTGTCGTGACCGAATGCACCTGGATCTGCACACGAGGTGCAGGGTGTAATGTGAGTACAACCAACTCAGCAAGTAACAAATACAACCTTTGGACTGAAAGGTAGTGATGAACTCAACCAACACAGTATAAAATAAAAATAATAGTGCAGAAACGTAGGCATGCTTTCAAATTCAATAGATAACCCAAACAGTAAAATAGATCAAATCTTAACGACATGGAGCATAAAATTCATCTACTTCTACATATCAATGCACGTGATATATGTGATGTACCATGCCAACAGCCTCATGGGCTCACGCTCTAAAATGCTCAATCACTTGGTATTGTATATGGCCAAACGTCCAGGGAAGGCCCCTTCCGGAATATATACATCACTAACAAACAGTCACCGAGTACCGAGTTGGGCCAATCTAGCCCGAATAGAAGATCCATCTCAAGGTGTATATAGTGCTTCGGATAAGATCCATGTCTAGGGAAGATCCATCCCTCATTATATCAACCGTGCTCACTAGGGTGTGTACAAACTCCAGAGCAGCCCCTTCAGCCCAAGCGCTATCATAAATCAATATAACCGCTGCGGTGTTGAGGGAGCAGCTCTCCTAAGTCTCCAGGTCAGCCACATAACTGCGTCAAGCGGGGCCACTAGATATACATGTACCTGTGCAGTAAATATGCATAACAAGTGTAGTATGAATACAAAAAAAACGCGTAGCCAGTAAGTATCCCGCCTAACCTCAAAGAGGTAGTGACAAGAGGTCGAATTTGACACTTGCTAGAGGTCAATTTAATAAAATCAAGGGTGACACTAAGCATGGATATCATAGGTAATTAACAAATAGTGATAGGAATAAGAACTTCTTCCACATTTACAAACATCAAATCTTCGTCATTTCAGTTGAAAGCTTATAATTCCAGGCCAGTAAAAACAGTTAAAAATCTCATAAGGTACTCAGCAAATATCATGTTCAAGAAATGCCGAGGGTCGAACGGCTCGAACAACGATAAATGTAAATTATGCATTGCCGCAGGGTCGAACGACTCGAATCATAGATGCATCTATTACCCCGCTCGCGAATCGATCATGCGACGCGATCATATATAAATAATAGAGTTACCCTGCTCGCGAATCATACATGCGACTCAGGTACTCATAGATACACATATTCACACAATAATTCACATTTTATGAGGAAAACAATTACCCAAAGAAGTGATAAAATTCTCTTTTAATGGACGGGGAGATAGTATTTAAAACTTTACCAGAAATTTATTTACCAAGTTCGATAAGGTTTAATTATTTCCAGATTCATTAAATAAGTTACAAGTATGGTAAATAAAACATGCTTCTTGGTCCTAGACTACCCGGACATAAGCATAATAGTAGCTACGCACGGACTCCCGTCACCTCGTGCATACGTAACCCCCACAAATAGTAACACATATTCAATTATTTCACCTATGGGGACAATTTCCTCTTACAAGGTTAGAAAGGAGACACCTACCTCGCTTCGAAGATGTATAATCGGCCTCAAATCCCTTCTGACGACTCACATTGATGCACCACGCCCAAAACTAACCAAATAACGGGAAAACAAATGAAAATATAATCTAATAATTATATCAATTAAATTTATATAAATTCCCAACTCCACTCGAAAAGTCAATAAAATCACCCTAGGGTCCATGTGCCCAGATTCCAAAACTTTACGAATGCAAATATATTATTTTTTCTAAGTTCCATGCCCAAATTCATGGTCAAAGTCCAAAAATACACAATCTAGGTCTTTCTTCAAAATCCCAAATTTCTACTAATTTCCATGACCAAATATATATACAAATATTGCATTTAACTTGCAATGTGTAGAAACAACTTACGTTGACATAGATGACGAAAATTCCCACTTGAAGCTCTCCAAAATCGTCCAAGCCAAATGATAAATGGGAGAAATGAGCCAAATCCCGTCTTAAAATAGCACACTTCCCAGCCTGCTTTTTCGCACGTGCAGTCCACTTACCGCATCTGCTGCTCCGCACCTGCAGAAATTCCATCGCAGGTGCCATCCCCGGCTAACTCGACCACGCCCGCATCTGGCGGAGCCCGGACCGCTCCTGCTCTCTCTTTTCTGCGGGAGATGCGCCGCACCTGTTCCCCCCTAGCCAAGCCCAGCCACATCCGCTTTTGCAACACCAAAGCCGCACTTGCGGCCTTTGTTGTGCAGGTGCGGTCACACCAGACACCAGCAGCCTTAGCCTTTCTCAAACTTCAAATTCAATGTGATAACCACCCGGAATCCACCCGGGGCCCCTGAGACCCCGTCCAATCACACCAACCAGTTCAAAAATAGAATGCGGACCTGCTCGAGGCCTCAAATCACATCAAATAACATCGAAATAATGGATCGCAACCCATTTCAATCCGTATGAACTTTTAAATTTCCAAGTTCTATATTTGATGCCGAAACCTATCAAATCACGTCCGATTAACCCCAAATTTCACACGCAAGTCACATTCAACATTACAGACTTGCTCCAACTTTTGGAATCGGAATCCGAGCCCGATATCAAAATTTCCACTTCCGGTTGGACTTCTTAAAAACCTTCAAATTTCTAACTTTAGCCAAATGACTCCAAATTGACCTACGGACCTCCGAATTCACTTCTGATCGCGCTCCTAACTCCAGAATCTCCATACAGAGCTATTCCCAGACTCGGAATCCCAAACGCACATCAATAACACCGCAATGCACTTCAACCCAGACTTATGAAATTTCTTCTAAATTACTAACTTCCACAATATGCGCTGAAACGCTCTCGGGTCATCCAAAACCCCATCCGAACATACGCCCAAGTCCAAAATCATTATACGAACCTCCTAGAGCCTTCAAATCCTGATTCCGAGGTTGTTTACTAAAAATCCAATCTTAGCCAATTCTTCCGACTTAAGGCTTCTGAAATGAGAATTTTCTTTCCAAATTGACTCAGAACTTTCCGAAATTCAATCCCGACCACACCTACCAGTCATAATACCTGAAATAAAGTTGCTCATTGCCTCAAACCGCCAAACGACGTGTTAGATCTCAAAATGTATAACCGCTGCGGCGTTGACGTGCCGTAGAATTTCGGCACATTTAATACCAATTACTTAAATTTTAGCTCGTTTTTAATGCATTTGTTCGTTAATCCTTATTAAGTTTGATTGTTTTGTAGTGCATGAGTTGAAGACCCAAAAACATGGAAAAGAAGTTAAAAAGTCACAAAAGAATGGAAATGCTGCAGATATGCGACCGCATAAATCACATGCAGACCGCATAAATCAAAGATCAATCACAAACTGAAGCAGACTTGATGGACAAACCAAGAGAAGAACATGCGGTCCATTATGGGGTCGCATAACACTTTTGCGATCCGTATAATGACTGCATAATTCCACTAGTAGAAGCTTCTCAACACGATTGCGATGGGATAATTCAGTTGCATAACAGACATGCGGACCGCATAACTGATATGCGGTGGAAGCCAGGAACTGGTGATTTACAAGTATGCGACGTGAAGGGAGGTTATGCGGACCACATATATGATTATGCGGTCGCGAAAGCTGTCTGCAGGGGCAATCTTGTCCAATTTTGACTCCGAATTTTAGCCCACTATAAATAGATTTGTTAGAATTTTTGTGAGTCATCTTGTTTGAAAAAGAGACTACAACAATAGGCATTGAATATTCATCTTTTGGAAGCTTTAGAAGAAAGATTCTTGCACTTTGGTAAGCATTATGACTTTAAATATTGTTCGATTTTTGTATTCTAGTATGAGTGGCTAGTTTAAATACTAAGGTTATGGACCCTAAATGGTTGTAATGTTAATGGGTGTTTACCATTGAATATATATATAATGGTTGGTTGATATTTATTCATTTCTGATTCTTCATTTATTGTTGGTGGTTGCAAACATTAACAAATGCCATTTTACTCTTTCTTTACTTGAAAAATGGGTTAGGGTTTGGTAGAAGTGAATATAAAAAATTTAAGGCTTTAAATCTTGTTTAATAGTATTGCTTAGGAATAAGTGGGTTCTATTTGGCATAAATTTATTGTTCTTAATTGCAACTCTTTTATATCTGGAAAAATCATAAAGAGGAAATATGTCACGACCCAAAATCTATAAGGTCGTGATGGCGCCGGACACCACTGTCAGGCAAGCCAAGCATTAAATGGTTAAGTTAAATTTCCTGTTTTAGCATTTTGAAATCATTACCTTTTACTTAACACGCAATATCTAAATAAAGTTCATGAAGTAGAAATAACAGTCCAATATTCCATTTTGATAAAATACATCCCAAAACACATCCTAGAACCCCGTGACACAAGTACATGAGCAATTTCTACGAATTTTACAAATTCTACAAAGCTTGTCCGAAATACAAATTTGACAAGGAATAAAAAAGAGAATACAGTACATAGAGGAAGACTCTGCCGACTGCGGGTCGTCTCTAAATGATGCGGCTCGTCTAAGTCTCCATGTCAGCCATATTGCTATCAAGGTACCTGTGCAACAAAATGCACAGCAAGTGTAGCATGAGTACGAAAACAACATGTACTCAGTAAGTATCCCGCCTAACCTTAGAGAGGTAGTGGCGAGAGGTCGACTTGACACTCACAAAGGTCCAAACAAATAATTTAACAAGATATGATATCAGTAATTGTCACGACCCAAATTTCTAACTCAGGTCGTGATGGCGCCCAACACCGGGGTCAGGCAAACCAACACTCAAACTACAAAGGATTTTTCCATATTTGATCAAAACAACCCAACACGGGCCAAGTTTTAAAATTCAAAATATTAATTTAAAAAGATAATTAGCCAAATTAACCAAAAATAGTCATAAAGATACGTGAGCCAATATATATATATATACTGACCTGCAAACCATAATATCTACCACGTGTGTGCCAGGAACTAGTGTCACAAGTCCTACGGGCATACTAATAGAATATAGAAAAGATATAATATAACTGTCCCACTATCTGGATGAAATAGACGGGAATAACAAAAGAAACCCCATGGTGCTGCCGAGGATCGTCAGGAGAAGAAGCTCACCACGAAGTCAGGTCCAGACTATTCACAGAATCGAGCTCCGGTCTGATAACCAGATGCACCAGCCTCAGGACCTGTACAATCAAGTACAGAAGCGTATCATGAGTACATAATAAATATGTACCCAGTGAGTATCCCGCCTAACCTTGAAGAAGTGGTGACGAGAGGTAGAATTGATACTTACTAGGGTCAAAACAATACAATTTAAGCACAGGATAAACAGAAATAGTAGTAATGAACAGTAATAATAAGGACATGAGCAACAATTAGCATTATGTAATACTTTTACTTAACACCTTTACATAGCATAAAAGCTACTTAGTTCCCATCTTTTTCATAAAATCAACCAATAGATTACAGGGTTTCCCATCAATTATCAACACATAACAAGCCGTGAACGAGCGGCCGGTACGGCGTGAAAAGTAAATGTGCACTGCCGAGGGTCGAACAACCTGAACCGTAGATGCACCTATCTGCCCCGCTCGCGAATCGAACATGCGAAGTGGTTAATATAATATCAGGACTACCCTGCTCGCAAATCATTCATGCGACTCGTGCTAATATAATACTAGGACTACCTGCCTCGCGAATCATTCATGCAACTCGGGTTCCCGTATAAATACATGATTAACAGGAATTTCCGGATAGTTTAGCAGGGAACATACTAACAGGATAGGAATTTAATAATGTCAACATCAAAGCATAACTTCTTAGGCCTTCACATGTGAGAGTCGAGGATATTAGACTACTTAGACCATATGCAAGATCACAGATATAACACATAAAGCATGTTTGTGAGTCCTAAACTAGCCGATAAGGCATAATAGTAGCTACGCACGGGCTCTCGTCACTTCGTGCGTGCGTAGCCCCCACAAATAAGGACAAACAACCATTTATAATAACCTATGGGGACAATTCCCTCTTACAAGGTTAGATAGGAGACTCACCTCGCATCGAACCTACTCCCCGGGTCAAGAATGCGCCCGAAACTCCGAACTCGTCTCCCAAGGACTCGAATCTAATCAAATGTTATACAAATATATCAATTTATACTCAAAAGTATGGAATTCTCCCATTTACTTAATTATTTCACCTTACTTAGAAAAATCGTAAAATATACCCCAGGGTCCACATGCTCGGATTCCGGAAATTTTTCGAAGGAATCAATTATCCATAACCTAAGGATCGTTAATATGTGATTTTTAAGTGATTTCATGGCTAATTAACGGGTAATTCCCTAAATTTTCTTAAAGCCCTAGGTTACTACCCAATCCTTGATTTTCCTAATTAGGTAGTTAAGTTAACTAGGAATTCATGCATTAAACTAACATTAGGGTAGAATTCACTTACCTTTTAGTAGCTAGGTCGTGGGGCTCTGTTCCAAGCTCTCAAACTCGTCTATGGTGGAAGAAAATGGTGTGAAATGAATAAATCCCGAGTTTTAAAGAACTCACTGCCTACTGTGGTTTTGCACCTGCGGCTCAAGTACCGCACCTGCGGTCTAGCACCTGCGAGTAAATGCTCGCACCTGCAGAAATGGGGCAAGGGGCCTGGGCTCGCACCTGCGGAGAGGAACTCGCACCTGTTGCTCCGCTCCTGAGGATATTATCCGCACCTGCGAGAAATGGGCAGCCTCACCGGAAGCCGCACCTGCGAGGCAAGGACCACATAAGTGGTCTCGCACCTGCGACTGGGCAACCGCACCTGCGGTCACACCAGATCAGGTGCACCAGCAACTGCTTCAGCTGGTTTTTGGCCTCGTTTGGTGCCCGAGAAGCACCTGGGCCCACCGAGACCCCGCCCAAATACACCAACAAGTCCCAAATCACAATACGGACTCACTCGAGCCTTCAGAACACCCAAAACAACGCTATAAATCAAAATCACACCTCAAAACCCCTGGAATCAAACTTAGGAACTTTAAGTTTCTTGAATTCGTTAACAATGCACCGAACCGACCTATACTACTCGGAATGACCCCAAATTTTGTGAGAAAGTCATAAATGACATAACGGAACTATTCCTAGTCTCGAAATTCCGTTTGGACCCTTATAACACAAAAACACTTCCCAAACCACAATATGAACTTAAGGAAACTCTTATTTCGATATCGGGCGCCGAAACGCTCCCGGGTCATGCAACACCCATTTCGAGCATACGCCCAAGTCCGAAATCATCTTACGAAGCTACCGGAACCGTCGAAACTCGATTACGAGGTCATTTACTCAAAATGTTGACTGAAGTCAAACTTTCTCTTAAAGGCCAACCTTAAGGAACCAAGTATTCCTATATCACTCTAAACACTTCTGAATTCCGTACCACCCATCCCCGCAAGTCATAAATCATAATAAGCTGCTACGGGAAGTCTCATTTAGGGGAACGGGGTCCTGATACACAAAACGACCGGTCAGATCGTTATAGTAATAGGAATACGAGGATGATAAAAACAGTAAACATTAATTATAATTGTAATTCAAATAAATATTGAAACTAAATAAACACTTACTACTTCTTTTTCCCCCAAATACCTTAAATGAACAATTAATTCTTCATTTTCTTCCCAAATATCTTAAATAAATAATTACTTCTTCAATTTCCCCCCCAAATATCTTAAATAAACAATTACTACTTCAAAATCCATGAAATCATTAACAATTTAACATGCGCATACGGAATAAGGACAACCGGCCTGAGCCACCAAAATAATCATATATGTGCACTGCCGAGGGTCGAACAGCCCGAACAATTATTTCGTTTTCAATCTCGCCGTGGCGTACGGCCTACTCCCATTAGAGTGGGGGAAATAACACTGGGCTCACGGAATGTAAATTGTGAAGCGGTCACGTGCACACACAATATTAACCATAATGTCTCTTTCAATCTCGCTGTGGCGTATGGCCCGCTCCTATGAGAGTGGGCGAAATAACACTCCGCTCGCGGAATGTAAATTGCGAAGTAGTCACACACAGTCATGCATAATCAATAGTCCACCCCGACTACATCGGGAAAACAAATACTCAAGTACATGACAAATTTCTCTTTTAAAGGTTACAAAAATAGTATTCAAATCTTTTTCAGAAATCCATTTTTACCAAGTTCAGTAAGGTTTAAATATTTTGAAATTCGTCAGCAAAGATACAATGACGGCAAATAAAACATGCTTTCGGGTTCTAAACTACCCGGACATAAACATAATAGTAGCTACGCACGGACTCCCATCACTTCGTGCGTACGTAACCCCCACAAATAGTAGCACGTATTTATTTTGTTCACCTATGGGGATAATTCCCCCTCGCAAGATTAGAAAGGAGACTTACCTCGCTCTGAAATTCCATAACCGGCTTCCAAGCCCTTCCGACGACTCCAATGGGTGCACAACGCCCCAAAACTATCCAAATAACGACAAACCAATGAAAATATACTCTAATATTTGCAACAATTCAAATTATATAATTTCCCAACTCCGCTCAGTGAATTGACCAAAATGTCCTCGGGCACACGTGCTCGGATTCCGAAATTTCCCGAAGATAAACTCTACCCATAGCCTTACTAGCTCAAATATACAATTTACTCTAAATTCCATGCTCAAATTCGGGGTAGAAATCCAAAATACAATTTCTAGGTTTTTCCTCCAAAAATCCCAATTTCCTACTAATTTTCACGTCTAGTTCCATGCAAGATCACATATTTAACTTAGGAATGGGAAGGAATCACTTACCTTGCGATGCTTAATGAAAATCCCCTCTTGAAGCTCCTCAAAATCACCCCCACCGAATGAAATAATGAAGAAATGGCTAAGAATCCCGTTTTAGAAACAATCTGCCCAGCACTACCCCTTTATGCGATTGCATAAAGGCCACCGCGATCGCATAGGCCAAACCATGCTGCCCCAATCTCTGCATTATGCGATCGCACTCTACACCACAAGATTGCACAAGCCATTCCCAGATGCCTCCCATTTTCCTCCTTCACGATCGCAGACCTCCCATTGCGTTCGCACAAGCCAACTTCAGCCACCCTTCAATTCCTTCTACGCGATCGCATATCAAGGGCTGCGATAGCAATGAACCCCTAAAACACCATAAACATCAGCAACAAACATGAAGGAAATGATCCGAATTAATCCCGAAACACACCCGGGGCCTCCGGGACCCCGTCCAATCACACGACTCAGTTCCATAACATCCCACAGACTTGCTCGAGGCTTCAAATCACATCAAACAACACTGAAACCACGAATCGCACCCAAATCCAAACTTTATGAACCTTGAAACTTCAAACTTACACTTCCGATGCCGAAACCTATCAAATCACATCCATATTGACCCCAAATTTTGCACACAAGTCACATTCGACATTATGGACCTGCTCCAACTTCCGGAATCGCATTCCGACCCCGATATCGAAATTTCCACTTCCGGTCGGATTTCTCAAAAAAACCTTCAAATTTTTATCTTTATCCAAATGACTTCAAAATAACCTACGGACATCCGAATTCACTTTCGACTGTGCTCCCAACTCCAGAATCACCATATGGAGCTATTCCCAGGCTCGGAATCCCGAACGGACATCAATAACACTGAAATGCGCTTCAAGCCAAACTTAAGAAATTTCTTCAAAATGCTGACTTCCACAATATATGCTGAAATGCTCTCGGGTTATCCAAAGCCCGATCCGGACATACGCCCAAGTCCGAAATAACCATACGAACCTACAAGAACCTTCAAATCCCGATTCAGATGTTGTTTACTCAAAATTAATTCCAATCTTAGTCAATTTCTCCAACTTAAGGCTTTTGAAATGAGAATTTTCTTTCCAATTTGACTCCGAACTTCCCGAAATTCAACTCTGACCATGCCCACGATTTGTAATACCTGAAATGGAGCTTCTCACGACTTCAAACCGCTGAACAACGCGCTAGAGCTCAAAACGACCGGTCGGGTCGTGTCATGACCCAATTTCGGAGTCGTGATGGCGCATGTCATGGAACTAAGCAAGCGCCCTTTTTAACTAAGATAAATTCAATTTCAAGTAAAATACAATTTTAAACGAATTTATTGATAATACTAAGAATCTGAAGTTTAAAAACAAAATTTGAAATACTAAATTTAAAACCTCTAACCCCGGATCCGGTGTCACTCAGTAATGAGATACTATAACATAAAGGAAAGAAAGGAGAAATGGACAACATTGTCTCAAAAATAAAGAACACCAGGTAGAATAAGAAAGAGAAGACGAGGTCGCGATCACAAGCTGCTACCTCTACAACTCCAATGAAAACTCTGACAGCTGCTCAATATCCACTACCGAGTCCCGGTGTACCTAGATCTACACACAAGGTGCAGGGGGTAACGTGAGTAAACAAACTCAGAAGTAACGAACCCAAACTATGGGATGAGAGGTAGTGATGGACTAAACTCAATAATTAAATCATCAATGTACAAAATTTAGACATGTTCACAAGTTATCAGAAAATAACAACAAAATATGCTAGATATACCCCCATATGTTCTACATGCCAACATGTCACAATGAAAATGCACATAGTGCTCACAAATCTCCCACAAAAGTCCACTCAGTACTATATATGGCTCTCAGGCCTAGGGAAGTTCCATCCCGGAATATGCATAAACACCGGTGACCGTAGTCACTCCATACTGAGGAAAACTGCCAGTCCAGCCCCCACGGAGAAGATCCATCTCCGGAGTACAACACTCGGACAACATCCATGTCCAGGGAAGATCCATCCCTCACATATCATCAGCTTCGAAAAAGATCCATACACAGGGAAAATCCATCCCTCACATAACATCAGCTTCGGACAAGATCCATGCCCAAGGAAAATCCATCCCTCACATAACATCAGCTTCGGACAAGATCCATGCCCAGGGAAGATCCATCCCTCATCTTCAATGCTCTCACTAGGGGTGTAAAGACTCCAGAGGGGCCCTAATGGACCAAGCTCCATATCAAGCCAACGAAGGCATGATTTAAATATCGTTGCGGTGTGCAGTCCATTCTCATAACTGTATCAATAACAGGATCTCGTCCTCACTCAGTCATTACTCATCTTTCCCACTCACATAGATCACAGATGCTTCCATCAGGCAGAAATAATGATCAGTATGCACATAACTAACAATACTGGGACTAAGATATGAAGTGGTATGCTTTAACATGACTGAGTATATGGAATCAAATAATCACAAAATGAGACAGTAATATATGACCACTCGGGTCTCAGCATTTTTGCCGTGAAGCCTAGAATTTATACTTAACATGATTTCTAACATGTTCACAATTACCACATTAATAGGAGCACATATATTATCATGGAATAATCACTAAGCGGAACCATGGGATAAGCCAGGCATCAATTACTCGGTGCACGCCCGCACGTCCATCATTTGGCATGTGCGTCACCTCAACAATAATCATAAATCATTTAGCTCGGGGTTTCGAACCCTCAGAACCAAGTTTGGAAATGTTACTTACCTCAAAATCGGCAAAAATACTACTCCGCAATGCCCTTGACTCTAAGTTCGGCCTCCAAGTGCTCCAAATCTACCAACAATCAGATTTGTACCATTATAATATGCCAAGGAATGAAACCCAATTGAAATTTATCAAAAATACTCAAAAATCCCGAAATTGGTCAAACCCAACCCCCGGGCCCACGCCTAGGAATTTGATAAAATTCACACCACAAGAATCCTCATCCTCCCACGAGTCTATACATACCAACAACACTGAGATCGGAGTCCAAATGACCCCTCAAGTTTCCATTTTAAAGCCTCTTAATCCCAAGTCCTAATTACCCATTTTGCACTAGATTTTTCCCTAATTTGTCACCATTAATCCGACCTTTAATCACATATAACGAGTTTAGAATCCAAAAACCTTACCTAAATGAAGAACTACCGAATTCCCTCTTCAAAAGCTTCAAACCCGGATGAATTATTGAGAAAAATGGCTAAAATTCGCGAAGACATGTTTATATACTCTCTGAAAAGTGGTTCCGCACCTGCAACCACTTACGCGCACCTACAGAACCGCACCTGCAGTCCCAGGTGCGCACTTGTGGAAATATCCCAAAGTCCTCAGCCTCTGCACCTGCGCTCGACCTCCTGCACTTGCGGCTTCGCATGTGCGGCAATTACCTTGCACCTGCGGAAATCCTTCAACCAGCCAAACTTCCGCATATGCGGAGCTTCGTCTGCTCCTGCAGGCCTGCACCGGCGGCTCCTCTTTCGCAGGTGCGAAAACACCAGCACCAGCAACTTCAGCAACAACAGTTATGCTCCAAACTCCCCGTTAACCACCCAAAACCATATCGAGCCCCTCGGGACCCTAACCAAACATACTAACACACCACGTATGATCATTAAAACTTAGTCGAGCTTTAGAAACATCAAAAACGACATCAAAACGCCAAAAACTCATCAAATTCAAGCCTATGAATTTGAAATTTCTAAATTCCGCCAACGATGCCGAAACTACCCAAAACAACTCCGATTGACCTGAAACTTCGCAGACAAGTCCAAAAAGACATTATGAACCTGTTCCATTTGTCGGAATTCCATTCCGACCGTGATAGCCTATTTTCCACTGTCGACCAGAAATCACCGAAAACTAACTTTTGCCAATTCATGCCTAATTCTACACCGGTCCTCACAAAAATATTCTGAACACACTCCTAAGTCCCAAATCACCTAACGACGCTATCCAAGCCATAAAATCCGCATTCCGAGGTTGTTTACTAATAAGTCAACTCCCAGTTGACTTTTCCAACTCTAAGGCTATTCTTAAGGACTAAGTGGGGAAACTCTCACCACAACCATTCCGATTTCGAGCCTACCAACTCTAACACATCAAGAACAGTATAACCAACCTATGCCCTATGCCAAGTCAATAACAGAAATTTTTAATGCAAGTTCTACGTTACGACCGACCGGGTCGTTACATTCTTCCCCACTTAAACATACGTTCCTCCTCGAACTTGCCGATAGTTGTTCCAAACACCACCAAAATTGCTGTGTAACTTACCATGCACATATTCGGAGGTTATCCCACGTCACTCTAACCCATATAGGTCTAATAGCACAACAAAGTTGAAATTTCGAAATCCAATCTTGACCCATAAACCTTAGAACTACATTTTACTTCTGAATCCATTTACAAGATCAAAATCCCACAACTATAAACTGAATAAGTCTGGTCATACTGTAACAAGCCATCACCCCAGATGAAATCACATAATACACCGCGTGACTCAAACACCCATAGCGCTAACTCCTAATCACAATAGCTACTCAGAGCAACCTAATACCGATATATAACCTCTTATCAAGAAATATCTTTCTCTTACACTTTCATATACTGTTGATGATGACAGAAACACGTAGAAACTTACAACCATTCCTCCGATCAGTCAGACATGAAGCTCCCCTTTCCCAAACAGGAATTATAGGAAATTTTGAAGCTGACTCCCGATATTTATCTTTCCAACTATGCTGTAGACAATTATGACAATATTCATTCTAGGTCCAATGACCTCTTCTGACATAACGCATCAATACAATTCGAAGCCATAACCTGTGCAACTCGTGCACTCAACAACAATATCCCAACGTAATCAAATTATATAAAAGACTCACACGAGAGGACTATGCTGCCATTAACAATTACCCTTACAACATCATGCTAAAAGCCCGGCACACATCGTAAAACTCAAAACACACGAATCTAATACCAAAGGTCATACCCCTACATAACTCCTACACTGAGTGATCCCATCGAAACGCTAGTCCACATGAAAGACTTCAAGCCACCAGTGGATATCATTTACTTAGTCATTTAAAACTGCCAATGCCGCATAAGAATTTTTTTGATCTTCCTTCCAGAACTGAATCGTGAATTCACACATGCAGATCTCGACTCTATACAACGTACCATATACACCATGCTATCCTATGATAAATATGGAAAATTCATAACCCCTTCCGAGCCATAAGAAACTACGTACCCAACTAACCAAGAACTTACATTTGATCTCATCTAGAAGCAAAATAACTATACCTCTCATGCTCCTCACGCCAATAGAAAATAGACATCTCTAACTGTGGTAGAAACCATCAGGAACTATTAGAATCCCACTTGTACAACACCCAACCGTCAAAATTGAATCCTTCTTACTCAACCACGCTACACAGGTCACCAATACCCAAGATCATTGCTCGAAAACACATGTAGAAAACTCATTACCTCATAAACACCCAAAGAACTAACTGTATCCCTTACCACACCAACACCCAAGGGAGTAACCCACACCCCCTAGACAACCAAGCAAATTCCTACTTTACACACACTACTTCCTTTACAAATAACAACTCAATCATGCAATGAGACTCATATCCCCATAGAGTATAATACAACATGTATCCAGAATTTTTTTCCATTACTCGAGTCATTCTCATCTCCACCTCTGCAGGTCATAACTGATCCACCAGTATACCCAGAACTGAAACCAACACAGCACATCATTGAGGAACCAACTAATCATTAGCAGACTCCCCCACTTGGCTCAAAGCCATAGATCTAAACAAACAGTAACTCACAATGCCCATACGCTATCACTGCCACAATACCACAGTGGGATTCAACTAAATCCTTCATAAACTCATACATAACTCAAACCATTAAACATCCCAAATCATCTCCAACCTTGCATTCATTATTGCAATAGCCGTGCCAACTCCCACAAGTGATCTAAATTCAAATTGCAACATATATCATTTACTGGTAAAAGAGAACTTGCTACAAAACAACATAAGAGGTCTTCCTATACACTTACGATTCGAGGCCATATGCCAACTCCAGACAGAAGTCAAACACTCAACGATTCTCGCTACATATCCAACCACTCCCTCTTTGTCACAATAAAGCAATATAAACACATCTCACTCTCAAATCACACTCACCACATAGTCATCTAGTCACCAAGTCTCGTCAATAAGGACACCAACGAACATATAAGTCCCCAATACATATGCTCACACAAGCGCAATCTCGCCACTCAATCCACAGACAAAAATCCGGCCTCAAGTCCTACAGATTGGCCCCAAACATGCTAAAATCACATCCCATTCATGGAAGTCACAAGCCATCGGTGCACGGCTGATACTGAGCGCTCACGTGCGCATTTGAATACATGAAAGGAGTTCAAAGAATTACGCTTCTAGTTGAATTAATGGATTCGCGCGACAAGAGTTCGAGAATGTGAGATTCTTCCTAAAGGTTCTGTAGCCTCTCGAAGGCAAGTATAGGGATTCGCAAGACTCTACTAAACCTGCTCATGACTGGTGAGACCTATTTAACCTAGAGCTATGATACCATCTTATCACGACCCAATTTCGGAGTCGTGATGGCGCCTGTCATGGAACGAGGCAAGCCGCCCTTTTTAACTAAGCTAAATTCAATTTCCAGTAAAAATACGATTTTAAACAAATTTATTGATAATACTAAGAATTTTGAAGTTTAAAAACAATATTAGAAAAACTTAATTTAAAACCTCCAACCCCGGATCCGGTGTCACTCAGCCATGCGCTACTATAACATAAAGCAAAGAAAGGAGAAAAGGACAACATTGTCTCAAAATAAAGAACAACAGGTAGAATAAGAAAGAGAAGACGAGGTCCTGATCGCCAGCTGCTACCTCTACAACTCCAATGAAAACTCTAACAACTGCTAAATATCAATTACCGAGTCCCGGTCTACCTAGATCTGCACACAAGGTGCATGGGGTAACGTGAGTACACCAACTAAGAAGTAACGAACCCAAACTATGGGTTGAGAGGTAGTGACGGACTAAACCTCGATAATTAAATCATCAGCATAAAAAATTTAGGCATTTTCATAGGTTATCAGAAAATAACAACAGAATATGCTAGATATACCCCCATATGTTCTACATGCCAACATGTCACAGTGAAAATGCTCATAGTGATCACAAATCTCCCGCAGAAGTCCACTCAGTACTATATATGGCTCTCAGGCCTAGGGAAGTTCCATCCCGGAATATGCATAAACACCGGTGACTGTAGTCACTCCATACTGAGGAAAAAGGCCAGCCCAACCCCCACGAAGAAGATCCATCTCCAGAATACAATACTCGGACAATATCCATGTCTAGGGAAGATCCATCCCTCACATATCATCAGCTTCGGACAAGATCCACGCCCAGGGAAAATCCATCCCTCACATAACATCAGCTTCGGACAAGATCCATGCCCAGGGAAAATCTATCCCTCACATAACATCAGCTTTGGACAAGATCCATGCCGAGGGAAGATCCATCCCTCATCATTAATGTGCTCACTGGGGGTGTAAAGACTCCGGAGGGGCCCTAGTGGCCCAAGCGCCATATCAAGCCAACGAAGGCATGACTTAAATATTTTTGTGGTGTGCATTCCATTCTCATAACTGTCTCAATAACAGGCTCTCGGCCTCACTCAGCCATTACTCTTCAGTCTCACTCACATGGATCACATATGCTTCCATCAGCCCGAAATAATGATCAGTGTGCACATAATTACCAATATTGAGACTGAGATGAAGTGGTATGCTATAACATGACTCAGTATATGGAATCAAATAATCACAAAATGAGACAGTAATATACGACCACTCGCGTTTTAGCATTTTTGGCGTGAAGCCTAGTATTTATACTTAACATAATTTCTAACATGTTCATAATTACCACATTAATAGAAGCACAGATATCATCATGGAATAATCACTAAGTGGTGCCATGGGATAAGCCAGGCCACAATTACTCGGTGCACGCCCGTCACTTGGCATGTGCGTCACCTCAACAATAGTCATAAATCATTTAGCTCGGGGTGTCGAACCCTCAGAACCAAGTTTGGAAACGTTACTTACCTCAAAACCGGCTAAAATACTACTCCGCAGTGCCCTTGCCTCTAAATCTACCAACAATCAGATTTGTACCATTATAATATGCTAAGGAATGAAACCCAATTGAAATTTATCAAAAATACTCAAAAATCCCGAAATTGGTCAAACCCGACCCCTGGGCCCACACCTCGGAATTTGATAAAATTCACACCATAAGAATCTTCATCCTCTCACGAGTCTATAGATACCAAGAACACTAAAATCGGAGTCCAAATGACCCCTCAAGTTCCCATTCTAAAGCCTCTTAATCCCAAGCCCTAATTACCCATTTTGCACTGAATTGTTCCCTAATTTTTTACCATTAATCCGACCTTTAATCACATATAACGAGTTTAGAGTCCAAAAACCTTACCTCAGTGAAGAACTACCGAATTCCCTCTTCAAAACCTTTCAAAATCTTCAAACCCGGATGAAATATTGAGAAAAATGGCTATTCGCGAAGGCATGTTTTTATACTCTCTGAACAGTGATTCCGCACCTACGACCACTTACGCGCACCTGCGGAACCGCACCTGCGGTCCTAGGTGCGCACCTGCGGAAAGACCCCAAAGTCCTCAGCTTCTGCACATGCGCTCGACCTCCCGCACCTGCGGCTTCGCAGGTGTGGCAATTACCTCGCACCTGCGGAAATCCTTCAACCTGTCAAACTTTCGCATCTACGGAGCTTCGTCCGCTCATGCGGGACCGCACCTGCGGCTCCTCTTCTGAAGGTGTGAAAACACCAGCACCAGCAACTTCAGCAACAAAAGTTATGCTCCAAACTCCCCATTAACCACCCAAAACCATCCCGAGCCCCTCGTAACCCTAAACAAACATACCAACAGACCACGTATAAACATTCGAACTTCGTCGAGCTTTCTAAACATCAAAAACGACATCAAAACCCCAATAACTCATCGAATTCAAGCCTATGAACTTTGAAATTTCTAAATTCCGCCCCCGATCAAAATTTCTAAATTCCGACCCTGATCAATATTTCCACTTCAGGTCGGATGTCTCAAAAAAAACTTCAAATTTTTATCTTTAGCCAGTTTACTTCAAAATAATCTACGACCATCCGATAACGCTCCCGACTCCAGAATCACCATACGGAGCTTTTCCCAGGCTCGGAATACCGTACCGACATCAATGACACTAAAATGCACTTCAAGCCAGACTTAGGAAATTCCTTCAAAATGCTGACTTCCACAATATACGCCGAAATTCTCTCGAGTTATCCAAAGCCCGATCCGAACATACGCCCAAGTCCAAAATCACCATACGAACCTGCAGGAACCTTCATATCCCGATTCGGAGGTCGTTTACTCAAAATTCCAATCTTAGTCAACTTCTCTAACTTAATGCTTTTGAAATGAGAATTTTCTTTCCAATTTCAGTCTGAACTTCCCGAAATTCAACTCCGTCGAGTCGTAATACCTGATGGAGCTGCTCATGACTTCAGACCGCTGAATGATGCGCTAGAGCTCAAAATGACTGGTCGGGTCGTTACAAAATACTACACAACAGTCTTTTACAAAATAAGTTTCAGACTACTCAAGTAATCTTTTCACACCTATATATATATATATTAAAAAATATGAGAAAAAAATTGGGTATCAACATATACAGCAACGTAAAAGAAACTAAGCATTATAGATATAATATAAATTATACGAGTGGAAAGATATTTAACTAAGTTGGAACTCAAGAATAAAGTATGTAGAAGGTTAAATATTCAAAAAAAAATCTGAATCATACGAAGGAAAACATATTCAATACATTGTAGTTTGCTACTCATAATAGCTAGAATAATTTATGTTTTGCTAGTGCATATGCTGAAAATAATTTAGTATTAGTAGGAGTTGCGTACTAGGTTTTGGAATTAGAATTTTGAGTTTAATTACTTTTTGGTTTGTAACCGTTTTTATAATTCCAATGCCCGAGGAAAATTTAATGCTTCAGTAGTTGTAACGACCTGACCGATCGTTTTGAGCTCTAGCGCGTCGTTCAACAGTTCGAAGTCATGGGCAGCTCTATTTCAGGTATTATGACTCGTGCGTATGGTCGGAAATTGAAATTTCGGGAAGTTCAGAGTCAAATTGGAAAGAAAATTCTCATTTCAGAAGCCTTAAGTTGGAGAAATGGACTAAGATTGAAATTTTGAGTAAACGACCTCCAAATCAGAATTTGAAGGTTCTTGCAGGTTTGTATGATGATTTCGAACTTGGGCGTATGTCTGGAGGAGGTTTTGGATAACCCGGGAGCATTTCAGCGTATATTATGGAAGTCAGCATTTTGAAGAAAATTTCCTAAGTTTGGCTTGAAGCGCATTTCAGTGATATTGATGTCCGTTTGGGATTTCGGGCCTAGGAATAGCTCCGTATTGAGATTCTGGAGTTGGGAGTGCAATCAGAAGTGAATTCGGATGTCCGTAGGTTATTTTGAAGTCATTTGGCTAAAGATAGAAATTTAAAGGTTTTTGAGAAATCCGACCGGAAGTGGAAATTTTGATATTAGGGTGGGAATGCGATTCCGGAAGTTGGAGCAGGTCTGTAATTTTGAATATGATTTGTGTGCAAAACTTGATGTCAATCGGACGTGATTTGATGGGTTTCGGCATCGATTGTGGAAGTTCAAAATTTCAAGTTCTTAAGGCTTGAATTTTAGAGCGATCAGTGATTTCGGCGTTGTTTGATGTGATCTGAGGCCTCGAGCCAGTCCGTACAATGTTTTGGAACAGGTTGGTGTAATTGGACGGGGGTCCCGGGGGCCTCAGGTTGATTCCAGGTGGTTAACGGACCAAGTTTGGAGTTTGAAGAAGGCTGAGGTTGTTGTCATCTGGTGTGACCGCACCTGCGAGGCTTTCGGCCGCAAGTGCGAAAGTTTGCTGATTTGGCAGGGAGTGCAGGTGCGAGATGAGTTTGCACACCTGCGAAGCTGCAAATGTGGACAATGAGCGCAGGTGCAAAGTCTTGCTTGAGCTGAGGAAAACCGCAGGTGTGGAAGTTTGGGCGCACCTGCGGAATCGCAAGTGCGATAGCTGGGTCACAGGTGCGAAAAATGGCCTGGGAAGAATGTTTTAGAATCGTATTTTTGGCTATTTACTCACTATTTCATCTTGGCATGGGCAATTTTGGGAGGCTTCAAATGAGGATTTTCTTCATGCAATGTTAGGTAAGTAATTCCTTCATGTTTCTAAGTTAAGTACAACGCTATTACATGGAGTTATACATGAGAATTTGT
>ML335035.1:0-49153 GCA_005239505.1 Nicotiana paniculata | reverse complement strand
GATATATATATATATATATATATATATATATCGCACCTCAGTTGTGCTTGAGTTTTGTAAGCATATGGCTTTATCAGTCTCCCCAGGGTGGTATTATGCACTTAGCGTGCTTATGATCGATATTCAGTAATTTGTGATAGTGAGCAATTCAGCTCTGTGTATATTTCCTTATGTGAATTTTATCATGGGATTGAGCGGCACGCCACCACGGGTATGTTATTGGGATCGGGTGGCACGCCGCCACGAGGTATGTTATTTGGATCGGGTTGCACGCCGCAACAGTATGATGATGTGTAAGATTCCTATATTTATTTTCTTGTGTTTTACTTTCTATTCTGAGAAGAATTCCTAATAAGTTGCATGAGTCGAGTAGTCTTTTCCTGAATCATTTCTTTTTTGTATCATGTTCGAGTTATGGCCTATTGGCGCGATGTGGTGTCATGTGAGACTGTTGGTCATGTTGGGGGCGATTTGGTGTCTGAGAAGTTCATACTGAATGAGACGAGAATATTGGATCAGGGATCAGTGCGATAAGATTATGTGAAATACATTGAAGAACAATTACCAACGGTTGGTTAATAATAAGGTGATGATTCTAGTCAAGATGAGATATTCAATGATTTATTAACTCTGCGGTTGGTTATGAATTTCTACCCGTCTCCTCCATTGTGGTGGTATCGCCAGCATTATGGCAGGATGTATATATAAGTCATAAGGAGCCTTGGGAGCATCGGATTCATGGAATTTTGGCTATTAAGGTTTAGGGAGTGTCGTTGTGGGCAGGTGATGAATTATGCGGTGCATGGTGCTAATTCAGCAAGGTATGCAGCCATGTTCTGGTATAGCATGTGGTAGTTGATACGGTGTTTATATATTGGAACTAGGCCTGGCAGAGAAATTTCAAGTGTTGGAACTGTATTCTGAGCTTATTATATGGATAAAAGAAGAAATCTTCAGATTTGATCAAGCCAATATGCTCAACTGGGTTGTGGTAGCACGGGCAGGTGCTCGAGGCGTTAAACAGTGATTTCATATAACTCAAGAGGAGTTCTTGGCACGTTCGAGGACGAACGTCTATTTAAGTGGGGGAGAATGTAACGACCCGACCAGTCGTTTTGAGCTCTAGCGCGTCGTTCAGCGGTTTGAAGTTGTGAGCAGCTCCATTTCAGGTATTATGACTCGTGCTTATGGTAGAAAATCGAAATTTTGGGAAGTTCGGAGTCAAATTGGAAAGCAAATTCTCATTTTAGAAGCCTTAAGTTGGAGAAATGGACTAAGACTGAAATTTTGAGTAAACGACCTTCGAATCAGGATTTGAAGGTTCCTGCAGGTTCGTATGATGATTTCGGACTTGGGCGTATGTCCGGATCAGGTTTTGGATAACCCGAGAGGGTTCGGCATATATTGTGGAAGTCAACATTTTGAAGAAAATTTTCTACGTTTGGCTTGAAGCGCATTTCAGTGATATTGATGTCCGTTTTGGATTCCGAGCCTGGGAATAGCTCCGTATGGTGATTCTGGAGTTGGGAGCGCGATCAGAAGTGAATTCGGATGTTACACCCCGCAATATTACGATGATGTTACGCTTCGCAGCATTAAGCTACGACAATGGTGCACCCTGTAGTATTGTATGTTGAATTTGTCGTAAGGTAATTGTCATCAGTCCAAGGAAATGATTATTTGGGAGATTATAAGGATTACAAGTAATGAGTAAATTCGTGAAGGTGAGAGAGAAAGCAAGTCGAAGAAAATGAATTTCGTTGAAATTTGGCATTTTTGGATAAAATACGGCCCGAGCTAAAATACCCGATATTTATGGAGTAGCAACATACAAGGTACCACATGACAATGATAGTAAAGTATATTATAGTATGATGTATAAAGTGTATTAAAAATAAGTAGAATTTTAAGTAATTTGAGACAATTCTTAATTATGCGGATAATTAATTAATTGCCGGGTAGAGAAATATTACCTAACTGATTATTGGATAAAATTTAAATCCACAAACAAGGGCATTACGTGGCATCCCCATCCTTTTCAAAATAATGACTCTTAAAGTTATGTATCAAGGTGGCATGGTTTGTAAGTTTTGTAGATTAGTCATCCAAAAAAAATGGGGCCCACTCATTTCAATAAAGATACAACCCCCCTACATCATTAAATAAAAAAAACACTATTTTTTATCATCCTACTATCCTGTGTCATATTTCAACTAGCTGCTTTCGTTTCTTTGAAACTATCAATCAGACACATCTCCATGTGACTCTAGTACAATGATCTAGTCATGAATTTTCTCTTAGTTTTGGATCTAGACTAATCGAGTGTCTATTATGGGTTGGAGGAATTACTATAAAGTTGTATATTTGTTTCAGAAATGGACATTTGCCGGGGGCACTGATTTTATGATGAACAATTGAGTATTGTAATGTATAAGCTCAAATAATATGAGGCGAAGATTTTGCTGGAGAAAAAAAAAGATTTCTGCAAATGGAGTGGTTAACAAAGTCCATAGTTCAAGGAGAGAGATAATGATAGATGACGCAGAACATATTAGTTATTTAAAACATGGAAATAACTTTCTGATGTGAGGAGCAAAAGCTAGTTCAATTAAGAAAGTGATGTTTGTGGTTGGATGTATGTTCCTTTGACTGAAATGACATATATATCTATCCTCATAGTGATGCGAGTTACTTCAACAGAATATAATACGGATTATTCCTTACTCCAAGTATGTTAAGGCTATCCCTTCTTTCTTTTAGCATGGTCCAAATTATACTGAAGCAACGAGCAAATACACAGTTTCTATAAATTACTCTATTCATAGAAATAGTAGGGGTATCTATATTCTTGATTCCCCATGAGAATTATTATTATCTTCTGTTCATGGGTCTCGAAAATACGTATGTTGGTATAGTTTATTTCATGATATTTATCAAAGGCATAATGGCCTTATGACGTACCGAGATATTTTATTGACGTATTTCATATGCATTTCATGCATTTACATGTGCACATTGACCCATGACCAGATGGCATTATATACGTGTATATATGTAAATATATGTACATGGGATATGGGAAAAGGTTACAGCGTTATATACGCACCACCACCTGATCAGCTGATATATGATGATGACGATGATGCCCACAATGGCTGAAATATGGTTCAAATGGCGTTATATACGCGTATATATGTATGTATATATATATATGTATATGGGATATGGGAAAGGTTATGGCGTTATATACGCACCACCACCTGATCAGCTGGTGTATGATGATGATTTTGCCCACAGTGGCTGATATGTTATGATGGGATGCCTTCAGAGGGTGATGATGTTATGAAACATGTACCTATGCACGACATGATATTCATATGCATATGGATGACACTAAAAGTAATTTATGATTTACAAAGTTATTCAAGCTTACAGGTTGAGTCATGTGCTCTATATTTCTTCCATGTCTCTTATGTACTTAATTATGTGCCTTACATAATCGGTACATTATTCGTAATGACGTCCCTTTTGCTTGGGGACGCTGCGTTTCATGCCCGCAGGTCCCGATAGACAGGTCGAGAGCCCTCCAAGTAGGCTATCAGCTCAGCGGAAGATGTTGGTGCGCTCCATTTGCTTCTGAGTCGCTTGTTTGGTTAGTATGATTTAGACGGGTATTGTTTGGTATAGCGGGACTCTATCCCGACCTTTACAACATTTATGTACTCTTAGAGGCTTGTAGACATATGTCGTATACGTGGAAGATTGTACGGCCTTGTCGGCCTATGTTTTGAACTTATAAATGATTATGTTGGCCTATTAGGTCCGTATGTCACAGGTATATGATGATGTAATAAGAATGATATGTTATGTTGGTACTCGGTCGAGTAAGATACCGGGTGCCGGTCGCGGCCCAACGGTTTGGGTTGTGACAAAAGTGGTATCAGAGCGGTTATGTCCTAGGGAGTCTACAAGCCGTATCTAGTAGAGTCTTGTTTATGGGTGTGTCGTGCACCACACCTATAAGCAGGAGGCTACATGGCATTTAGGACTGTCACTCTTTCTTCTTACTCTAGATCGTGTGGTAGAGCTCACTTATAAGAATTCAAATTCCGAACTTCTATTTTATTCGTAATAAGATGATGCCTACATTCAGAAAGATGATCGATAAGAGATATACCTGTGGAAGTATTGAATTAGAGGAACTCGAGTTTGCATCATTTCTATGATGAATAAATGTGAGGTCTTCAATAGAACATGTGTGTACCTTACGTGTAAGCTTCTTGATAAGTATCCTTAAGGCAAGAATATCTACCCACCTCTATGGTGAAAGGCAATAATAGATTCAGAAGATAGATACAAGCTTCAACAAGTAAAAGGAGCAAGATGAATAAGGGTACGAGGTACCTAGTTAACAAAGATTATCGGTATTTTCAACTCCGGCAGAAAAGCATAAGCATTGTGACTTACCTTCAACAGTAATAGATGTATGTAGAATTGGCCTCACCCATCTCAGTTATACTCTATTGGGGGCTAATATGTGTAGTTTAAGAAAAGGACAGGATATTGATCCGGCTAGGGTTGGTAACCCAAAATGGTAAATGGATTGTTTGTGTTAGTTGACATTTCCGAAGAATATTACTTGGTGTTAATGGATCTCTTTATGAGACACCTAGATGGTGCACTCTAAAATAGTACAGCTAGATATGAGTGCTACAAATATAGGTACTGGAAACCTGGAAAGGATAAATATTATCTTAGTATGACTCTCGTCCCTAGTAGAGAAATAATGCTAGGCAACCCGAAGAGCCAGAGGATGGAGCAAAGGGGAGCTAAAAGCAAAAGAATATGTTGTTCAAGTTTTTGGAATAAAGTAATAGATATAAATGTTAGCAGGAAGTAAGAAGAGAGTTAATGATGCATTATGAGTAAAATGTGATACATGGATGACAATGGTAGATAAAAAAGATGGCAGTATTACATAATCTATAGCCAAGTAAAGGAAAAGACAAGAGGTGATAGGCCTTGAGACAACAAAAGAGTATAGACCATAAAGTCATATCCTCATTTCAAGAAATAAGTTCATGACTCCAACGCGACTACCTGAAGGAAAAGTTAAACCCTAGAGTAATAAGAGCCAGTATGGGCTGGTGAACAAAATAAACTAAACATGAATTAGGGACTGGGGGATTTGATAATAGTCAGCATCGTGAGAATTTCATATCGCATTCCGGCAATAATAAAATGGACAACAGAAGAAGATCCATGATGAATTCAAAGAATGGTCATTCAGGGAGACGTTTCCCTAAAGCAAGCAATATTAGCAAAGTTAAGCTTAAGGGACTATATGTGCCAGTTACACTAAGTATCACTATCCCGAGTGAGGAATTTTGTTATCCCTGGTACAAAAGGATTACCGCAAGGCGAGTAAGGGTCATTTATGATGTGAAAGGACGCCAAGATGAAGAGGAAAAACATCTATAGGCAGGTCGTCATAGCTTCAAGTCTTAGTAATTCCCTAAAGGGGGGAATATGGAATAATAAAGGAAGAATACGATAATAATAAAAAAGGGATGAGATTGCACTTATCTAAATGTTACAGATATGCCATGATTCCCGAACATTATGTAAGCCCAAAGTCAAAAAAAAAAGTAAGGGTTCATGCCCGAGATGTTATTGATAGATAAGCAGCCAGTATGTGAGGTAAGTTAAGACAAGGAAATAACCCAAGAAATATTACATGGAATATGTATATGAGAATGGGTCGACGAGTAGTTACAGCCAAATCAGCAGATCATGCAAGATAAATGTAGTAAACCTCCAACATGGAGGATTGAGCCTCACAGTAATGTCATTATAACAATTGAGGTATATTCAAATAGGAGTCGAGGTAGTTAAAGGTACCGTAAGAGTGTTACATGGATAAAGGAAGTACTATTGGGAAGGCAGTAAAAATATCAATTCAGAAGCAACCCTACAAGCAAGGGCGTGGAGTTAAGTAACTACGAATAATTATAGGCAAGGAAGGACGTCAAAAGGGTTCGTAATAAGCTTAAAGCTATACGAGAGTCAAGGGTTCTCCCTAAGTACTACAGTGAAAGACTAGCTGAGGAAATAAGGAAGAAGGCTTCAACCTAAGCACAACGAACTAAAGAGGAAATGGTCGTGTAACCACAGTCTCGCAACCACTGTAAGCACTCCAAAGGAAAGTGGCACCTACCTAGGCTAAAGAACGGCATTAAAATTAAAAGTAATATTGGAGATCATATGAGTTATACGAAAACTCTGGCATATGTGGGCACTAAGATAAGATAAGTATGGATGCAACACGAGGGTAGAAAGACCAAGAAAAGTAATAGCTTATCTTGAAACAAAGCTAAGATGGAATGAAAGAAATTATTCGATGAACTAGAGTTGGTTACGTTATGAACGCACTTAAGGGTTCGGAGTTTATACATGCAGCATATATAACCGTAAAAGACTCGGGTATAAATTATAAGAAAGAATTGAGCCCAGGGCCTAGATAAAGGATTGAATCATCAGAAGATTTTATCATGAATATTACATAACGCCCATGAAAGGCTAAGGTAATAACTGATACCATGAGCCACAGACCGGAAGATAGCTTAAGCCTACATAAGGGCTGATCAGAATAAGGAGGAAACTAAAGAGTTACATCAACTAAGTAAACCAAGAGTGTGATTATTGGACCTAGAAAATTATAGAAATTGTGATTGGGAACATTGCAGGATCTCCCTTAGAAATCAGAGGTACGAGAGAGATAGTACAATAACAATAATCTATAACGGCTCTACGGTAAAGTCAGCTAAAAAAAAGTAACAGCCAGTAAAATGAAGTCAGTATAAAGCTCCCACCGGATTGTAGTATTATAATAGAGCTTCATGGTGTGGTGTGAATCATACCTATGTGGAAGGGAGGTTATGAAAAAGATAGAAGATATGATACGAAATTTTATGTAAGGTAAAGGTGAACAACGTACGAGATACTCAAATGCAGAAAGTTGTTAATAGTCCATACTTCGGAGAGAAGGCTATAAGCACGGGGATCCAATAACTAGGAATGATAGCAGCATCGTCGACGGCATGTCTTCCAGCCTATGGTTTCTAAGTATTGAGAAATCTAGTTAAGAAGGTAGAGAAGGGTTAGAGACGATGTGATGTCTCTCTTGATATTCTAGAATAACATAAGGAAATCTATGGTGGAAACAAGTTGAAAGAAAGTTGTGAACAATATAATTGGATATGTATAGATCACAATATAAAGTATGGTAGAGCGACAAAGGATAAGGATAAGGAAAGGAAAGTGAAAAGGTGACGAGAATAGATAAGTTCTCGGGATTAAGTTCGTGAAAATAAGAGAGATAATGGTTTCTCTATGTCACGACCCAAAATCCCTAAGGTCGTGGTGGCGCCGGACACCACTGTCAGGAAAGCCAAATCCTTAATTAGTTGAAATACATTGATGTTTTAACAAGTTCGAAACCGTTACCTTTTCTTGCATTTCATAATCAAATAAATAAATTTTCGTAAATTAAATACGACAGCAACTAAAATTTATGTTATTTAAAAATAGTGATCTACATATTTCACTTAAACAATTATTCCAATACATATCCCAGAACCCGGTGTCACAAGTACATGAGCAACTTCTAAGAATTTTACAAAATATCACAAAGCCTGTCTGAAATACAACTAGACAAGGAAAATTGAAAATGAAATAGATACAGTACGAAGGTGACTCTGTCAGCTGCGGATCGCCTCCGTAAGATGCAGCTCGCCTGAGTCTCTGAATCCTCCACATTCTCTATGTAAGTACATGTGCAATAAAATGCAAAGCAAGTGTAGTATGAGTACAAAAACAATGTGTACTCAGTAATTCACCCGCCTAACCTCAGAGAGGTAGTGACAAGAGGTCAATTTAGACACTTACTAAAGGTCCATATAACATATTTAAGAGTGACACTAAGGTGATTTTCTTTTATCATAGGCAGTTTATAAAAATAGGAATTAATCATCCTTCAATTTCGTTCACATTTAACACTTTATATCTTCATCTTATTCACAATTAATCAACATGGTGATTTAATCAAATAATAATAAATCAACGGAAGGAACAACTTCTTCCAAAAGTGTTTTTAATAACTTTAAGTCTTTGTCATTTCAATTGAGAACTTAATATTTTCGGTCAGTAATCAGGAAAACTCATAGCAACTATGCAGTAAATAGCATGTGCAAGAAACGCCGAGGGTCGTTCGGCCCGAAACAACATAAATATAAATTGTACACTGCCGAGGGTCGAACGACTCGAACCATAGATGCATCTATCTGCCCCGCTCAAGAATCAATCATGCGACGCAGTTAAAAAAATAACAAGGTTAGCCTGCTCGCGAATCATAAATGTGACTCAGGTGCTCATATGAATACACACAAATACAGGGTCATCTTGCTCGCGAATCATACATGCGACTCAGGCACCCGAAGTTACTCATGTCCACATAATGAATTCATATTTTATCAAGAAAACCGTTTTTCTTAGGAAAGTGGTAAAATCTTTAATAAAAGAAGTATGAAATATAGATTTTGAAATCTTTGTTTTGAAACTAATTTGTCGAGTTTAATGGTTTCTCAATACAACCTAGTCCAGGTACACATATATTCACAGCAGAAACAAATTCTCTTTTTAGAAAGTTAACAATATGAACTCTAGCATTCTTTTAAATATTTAATTACGTTTTCGGTCATATTAGCAGTTCAGTGATACAGGCAGGGTTATAGGTATGCACATAAAGCATGCTAGTGGATCTTAGGCTACCCGGACATGGCATAATAGTAGCTACGCACGGACTCCCGTCACATCGTGCGTACGTAGCCCCCGAAGATATTAGCATATACTTAATTAATTCACCTAGGGGGACGATTCCCCCTCACAAAGTTAGAAAGGAGACTTACCTCGCTCCGAAATTCCAACACCGGCTTCCAAGCCCTTCCGATGACTCCAACGGAGGCATAACGCTCTGAAACTACCACATAAATGACAAAGCAATGAAAATTCATCCTAATACTCACAACGAATTCAGATTATATATTTTCCCAACCCCGCTCAATGAAATGACAAAAAATGTCCTCAGGCCCACGTGCCCGGAATCCGAAATTTCTCGAAGGTACGTTCTACCCATAGCCTTACTAACTCAAATATCTAATTTACTCAAATATTCATGCTCAATTCGTGGCTAAAATCCAAAGTAACATTTTCTAGGTTTTCCTTCCAAAAACCCCAATTTCCTACCAATTTCCATGCCTAATCCATGCATATAATCGTGTATTTAACCTTAGAAACAAGTAGAAACAACTTACCTCTTGATGCTTGATGAAATCTCCCTTGAAAGGCTCTCCCAAAATCGCCTAAACCATGAAAAATGAAGACAATGAACCCCAAATTCTCGTTTTAAAACATTCTTCCCATGTTGATTTTCGCACCTGCGGTCCTTCCTCCGCATCTGCGATCCTGCAGGTTCGACCAAATCTCCCCCACCTGCGATTTCACTCAACTCCAGCCAAATCGCACTTGTGCCCCCATTGCCCGCACCTGCGGCATTGCAGGTGCGGAATATCCATCGCACCTGCGGTTCACAACCAAGCCAAGCCCAAACTCGCACCTGCGACTCCCAAGCCGCACCTGCAGCCAAAACCTCGCAGGTGCGGATCACACCAGATGACAGTAGAAACCAGCCCTTTTCCAACTTCAACTTTGATCCATTAACCACCCGGAATCCACCCGAGACCCCCGGGACCCCGTCCAATTATACCAACCTGTCCCAACACATGACACGCACTTGCTCGAGCCCTCAAATCACATCAAACAACACCGAAATCATGAAGCGCACTCAAATCCAATTCTTTAAGAACTTAGAATTTCAAACTTCTACATCCGATGCGGAAACCTATCAAATCACGTCTGATTGACCTCAAATTTTGCGCACAAGTCCTATTCAAAATTACGGACGTGCTCCAACTTCTGCAATCGCATTCCGGCCTCGATATCAAAACTTCCACTTCCGGCCGGATTTCCCAAGAACCTTCAAATTTCTATCTTTAACCAAATAACGTCAAAATGACCTCCGGACATCCGAGTTCACTTCCGATCGCGCTCCCAACTCTTGAATCACCATACGGAGCTTTTCCCAGACTCGAAACCCCAAACGGACATCAGCCTCACTACAAGCACTTCAACCCCAAATTCATGAAATCCTTCAAAAATGCTAACTTCCATAATACATGCCGAGACGCTCCCGAGTTACCCAAAACCCGATCCGGACATACACCCAAGCCCAAAATCAACATAAGAACCTGTTGGAACCTTCAAACCCTGATTCGGAGATCGTTTACTCAAAATTCCAATCTTAGTTGATTTCTCCAACTTAAGTCTTCCGAAATGGGAATTTCCTTTCCAAATCAATTCTAAACTTCCTGGAATTCAATTCCGACCACGCTCACGGGTCATAATACCTGAAACGGAGCTGCTCACGACTTCAAACCTCTGAACGATGCACTAGAGCTCAAAACGACTGGTCGGGTCGTTACATTCTCCCTCTTTTAAAATGACGTTCGTGCTCGAACGTGCTAAGAACTACTCTAGAATTACCTGAAATCGCTGTTTAACATCTCGAGCACCTGCCCGTGCTACCACAACCCAGTTGAGCACAATAGCTTGATCAAATCTGGAGATTTCTTCTTTATCCATATAATAAGCGTAGAATTCATTCAAACACCTGAAATTTCTCTAGCCGGGCCTAGATTCAATATATATAAGCATTGCAGCAACTAGTACATGATATACCAGATCCTAACTGCATACCCTTGCTGAATCGGCACCATGCACCGCACAACTCATCATCAGACCACAATGACGCTCTCCGAACCTTAATAGCCAAGGTCCATGAACCTGATGCACCCAATTCACCTCATAACAAATATACATACACCCTGCTATAATGCTGACGACACCACCACAACGGAGTAAATGTGCATAAATTCATAATCAACTGCAGAGTTAACAAATCCTTGAATACCTCATCGCACTGATCCCTGGTCCGATAATCTCGTCTCACCCATTACGAACTGCTCAGAAAACAAACCATCCCAACATGACCAACAGCCTTACATGATACCACATCTCCCAATAGGTCATAACTCGAACTTGATAATAAGAAACGACTCAGGACAAAACTACTCAGCTTATGCAACTAATATGAGTTCTTACCAGAAAGTAGGAATTAAAACATAAGAAAATAAAGATAGGAACCTTACTCATCATCACACTGTTGCAGCGTGCAACCCGATCCAAATAACATACCCGTGGCGGCGTGCCACCCAATCCCAAATAACATCATCGTGGTGGTGTGCCACCCGATCCAAATAACATACCCATAGCGGCGTGCCACCCGATCCAAATAACATCACCATGGCAGCGTGCCACCCTTTCCAAATAACATCACCGTGGTGGCGTGCCACTCGATCCAAATAACATACCCGTGGCGGCGTGCAACCCGATCCAAATAACATAAAACTCACGTAAGGAAATATATACAGAGCTGATTTTCTCACTATTACAATTTACTGAATATCGATCATAAGCACGCTAAGTGCATACTACCATCCTGGGGAGACTGATAAAGTCTTAGGCTACAAAACTCAAGAACAATTGAGGTGCGATATATATATACATATACTCTGGATTTCAAGAGCTATCCTGCTCAATTAACATCCCCGCTACGCGGGACCTTAACAATAAGAAATTATCAAAGTTGTTTCACAACTCACACAGCACAATCACAATAACACATGAATTCGACGAAGACGGAACAACACCCACTGTTCTAATACCTTTCCATGAAAAATGCCCTACCGAAAGGAACATGCATGGCTCACACGAAGCCCATAATCATATATAAATACATCCACAAACATCGAGCCAACTTTCTCGCACCAAACATAGTTATTAGCTATTAGCTTTTACCTGGGTCCACATTAACCCTACCTTTTCTCATAATACATGAGAACCACCATCATCACCGGGACTAACACCCCATAATCCATAATCAACTGAACCGAACGCCCTCCAGGCGTAAATTCTCAATTAAGAAATATTGTACTTCTTTATACTCAGTACACATCTGAAATCCATCAAGTGACTACATGTCACACTTTATACAATATTTTCGCGGTCATGCTTCCACGACCTTCCACACAAGGCAAAAAGTCTGCACATCCATAACACCGACCACGCTAAGGTCGCAAAACACATCAAGAACCTATGACCAGGGTACAAAGCATCTTTCACCGAATATCAATCTCAGGTGACACTGAAGATAACACCAGCTTACTCTGAACTCTCAAACCACTTGTCTTGCTCTTCCGAGCTCATGACATCCTCATAAACATCGGACCTAAATCTCGATTCTTACTCCCATTTACATACTGCTTCCAACACTTAACATACCAACATGAGGTAGCGCAAGAATTCCATCATAACTTTCGAACCACTAATAGGGTGAACACTTCATCATATAGAAACTTTTTACTTAACTCAATTCAAGAGTACCATCTAATCACACGAGTGAATTCCCATTATCACCCAATCATGAAAATCTTAAGTGGTAGTCTATACCACTATAACCCTTCCTGGATCCACCTATACCTGACAGGACATAGCACTCAAGTGCTTCCACATAAAGCCCGTTATGACAGCCGACAAGCCCTGCACACACCGGCATAAACCACATACATAACTAAATCACATCAAAGGAACCAATCACTGTTGCAAATGTGCCATTTCAACCATTGCTAATCTATCTATCTTTTTTTAATCATCAATAATTGCCTCAGGAACAATAACAACTTCCTTCAACCCATAGCAAACCCAAACCTCCCTCATCCCGAGTGACCTTGATTCACGAGACCATGCTTCCCAAATCCCGCAACCTGTCTCATAAATTATTCTGCAAAAGCTCGATTCTCGATCATATCGCTGCCTGAAATCTTTAATTGCCGCATTCTTAACTTTAGAACTCATAGGACCGCTATTGAGAGTTACCCACTCTGACTGGCCCCGAATACAATCAACTCCAAGGCTCTCCTAGCACAAGAACACCCTTTTCAATGAAACACGTGACTGAGTCACTATCCTTACAACTCTCCCTTGCCTTAAGCATAAAACCTGAATCTTCCAAAGCCTAACCCTGATCCGACAGGGCCAACTTCTGCACATATTCAACAAATCTGACACACAATTACCATTTTACTCCTTTTTCCTTAGCTTCCAACACGCCGAAAATCCTTAACCTCATGCGAAGACAATCCTACAACCCAACTGCAGATGGTGGGACTCCCCCACTTAATCCGAAGCTACTCCTTGCACCACTTTAGACCCTACTGAGACCCTTCCTCCTTTGATAACACGATCATGCTCAGCCAATCCATCCTAATCTTCCAAATTCTCTTGCTAGCATTCCCTAAACACTCGAATTCTCTAGCATCATTCACACATTCTAACTCCTACCGACTAGCCACTAGGACCCCTCACAGAACCTGCCAACCCCGCCATTGCTAACCTATCCCCAGAAGACAACCCACCTGTGAAAATCACCTGCTGACACCTCCCAGCGACGTTAAAATGCACGCTCTCTGCGACTTCAATACCCCATCATATGCCCTGCTTCATTTACCAACTTACTAGTCTGTCTGCTCATCATGGTCATCCATTAATGCGCAATGAATATCCTCAAATTCCAAGTTGTTCTGCCGCTCCCCCACTTCGCGACTGCTCGACTTCCGCTTCTTACACCTGGACTCCTAGAAATGGGACCACCGCCTAGCCTCATTACAGGATCATTCTATTCCAACCGTATTCTTCGATACTTCCTCTCAATACTCTGACCCCACGCATCCGAAGAAACCATAGCACCAACAAGCCTAACACATTCCATTCGATAAACGACGACGACTACACGTCAGAGGTGCATATCCCATCTCACTTGAAGACACCCAGTCTTACTACCTTATTAGTCCCACCCGAGCCATTCATACTCCAAACGTCTTCCCTCTGCCGGAACAAAAGCATTGAAATCTCGAAATCATACTCTGAGAAGACCTCCCTTCGAACCATTCATCTTCCCCAACATACGGGAAAATGTTCTATCATCATATCGACATCGCACGATAATCAATTGCAACCATCATCACTACCCGAGCACAGCCCTAAGGCTCCCAGAAACATAGCTACTGAGCTGAAACAACATATTAACCACGACCATTTACACATGGAAGCATCTCGAATTATATTTGTAGCACCATTTCAATTCCTCAAATTCCTGATCCATAGCAAGCGCTTCGCGCCGCGTAAGATCGACTAGGGATGAATATAGGCATAAGCCTCAAGGGAATCAACTCGCTAAGGTCGTGATGGCACCGGACACCACTGTCCGGCAAGCCAAATCCTTAATTAGTTGAAATACATTCATGTTTTAACAAGTTCAAAACCGTTACCTTTTCTTGCATTTCATAATCAAATAAATAAATTTTCGTAAATTAAATACGACAGCAACTAAAATTTCTGTTAATTAAAAACAACGATCTACAGATTTCACTTAAATAATTATTCCAATACATATCCCAGAACCCGGTGTCACAAGTACATGAGCAACTTCTAAGAATTTTACAAAATATCACAAAGCCTGTCTGAAATACAACTGGACAAGGAAAATTAAAAATGAAATAGATACAGTATGAAGGTGACTCTGTCAGCTGCGGATCGCCTCCCGAAGATGCAGCTCGCCTGAGTCTCCGAATCCTCCACATTCACTATGTAAGTACATGTGCAATAAAATGCACAACAAGTGTAGTATGAGTACAAAAACAACGTATACTCAGTAAGTCGCCCGCCTAACCTCAGAGAGGTAGTGACGAGAGGTCAATTTAGACACTTACTAAAGGTCCATATAACATATTTAAGAGTGACACTAAGCATGATTTTTTTTTATCATAGGCAGTTTATAAAAATAGGATTTAATCATCCTTCAATTTTGTTCACAAATAACACTTTATAGCTTCGTCTTATTAACAATTAATCAACATGGTGATTTAATCAAATAATACTAAATCAACGGAAGGAACAACTTCTTCCAAAAGTCTTTTTAATAACTTTAAGTCTTTGTCATTTCAATTGACAACTTAATATTTTTGGCTAGTAATCAGGCAAACTCATAGGAACTATGCAGTAAGTATCATGTGCAAGCAACACTGAGGGTCGTTCGGCCCAAACCAACATAAACATAAATTGTTCACTATCGAGGGTCGAACGGCTCGAACCATAGATGCATCTATCTGCTCCGCTCGCGAATCAATCATGTGACGTGGTTAAAAAAAATAACAACGTTACCCTGCTCGCGAATCATACATGCGACTCAGGCACCCGAAGTTACTCATGTCCACATAATGAATTCATATTTTATCAAAAAAAACGTTTTTCTCAGGAAAGTGGTAAAATCTTTATTAGAAGAAGTATGAAATATAGATCTTGAAATCTTTGTTTTGAAACTCATTTGTCAAGTTTAATGGTATTCCTCAATACAACCTAGTCCAGGTACACATATATTCACAACTGAAACAACTTTTCTTTTTAGAAAGTTAATAATATGAACTCTAGCCTTCTTTTAAACATTTAATTATGTTTTCGGTCATATTAGCAGTTCAGTGATACAGGCAGGGTTATAGGTACGCACATAAAGCATGCTAGTGGGTCCTAGGCTACCCGGACATGGCATAACAGTAGCTATGCACGGACTCCCGTCACCTCGTACGTACGTAGCCCCCCGAAGATAACAGCATATACTTAATTAATTTATCTAGGTGGACGATTCCCCCTCACAAAGTTAGAAAGGAGAGTTACCTCCCTCCGAAATTCCAACATCGGCTTTCAAGCCCTTCCGATGACTCCAACGGACGCGTAACGCTCCGAAACTACCAGATAATGACAAAGCAATGAAAATTTATCCTAATACTCACAACGAATTCAGATTATATATTTAACCAACCCCGCTTAGTGAAATAACCAAAAATGTCCTCGGGCCCACGTGCCCGAAATCCGAAATTTCTTGAAGGTACGTTCTACCCATAGCCTTACTAACTCAAATATATAATTTACCAAATATTCATGCTCAATTCGTGGTTAAAATCCAAAGTTACATTTTCTAGGTTTTCCTTCCAAAAATCCTAATTTCCTACCAATTTCCATGCCTAACCCATGCATATAATCTTGTCTTTAACCTTAGAAACAAGTAGAAACAACTTACCTCTTGATGCTTGATGAAATCTCCCTTGAAAGGATCTCCCAAAATCGCCTAAACCATGAAAAATAAGACAATGAACCCCAAATTCTCGTTTTAAAACATTCTGCCCATGTCGATTTTTGCACCTGCCGTCCTTCCTCCGCACCTGCAATCCCACAGGTGCGACCAAATCTCCCGCACCTGCGGTTTAACTCAACTCCAGCCAAATCGTACCTGCCCCCCCCCCCCACTGCCCGCACCTTCGGTTCCAAACCAGTCCAAGCCCAAACTCGCACCTGCGACTCCAAAGTCGCACCTGCGGCCAAAACCTCGCAGGTGCGGATCACACCAGATGACAGCAGAAACCAGCCCTTTTCCAACTTCAACTTTGATCCGTTAACCACCCGGAATCCACCCGTGGCCCCCGGGACCCCGTCCAATTATACCAACCTGTCCAAAAACATGACCTGGACTTGCTCGAGCCCTCAAATCACATCAAACAACGCCGAAATCTTGAATCATACTCAAATACAATTCTTTAAGAACTTAATATTTCAAACTTCTACATCCGACGCCGAAACCTATCACATCACGTTTGATTGACCTCAAATTTTGCGCACAAGTCCTATTTAACATTGCGGAGCTGCTCCAACTTCCGGAATTGCATTCCGACCTTGATATCAAAACTTGCACTTCCGGCCGGATTTCCCAAAAACCTTCAAATTTATATCTTTAGCTAAATGAATTCAAAATGACCTCTGGACATCCAAATTCACTTCTGATCGCGCTCCCAACTCCAGAATCACCATACGGAGCTATTCCCAGACTCGGAACCCCAAACGGACATCAGCCTCACTGACATGCACTTCAACTCCAAATTCATGAAATCCTTCAAAAATGCTAACTTCCATAATATATGCCAAAACCCGCCCGGGTTATCCAAAACCCGATCCGAACATACACCTAAGCCCAAAATCATCATACGAACTTGCTGGAAGCTTCAAACCCTGATCCGGAGATCGTTTACTCAAAATTCCAATCTTAGTTGATTTCTCCAACTTAAGGCTTCTGAAATGGCATTTGCTTTCCAAGTCAATTCTAAACTTCCTGGAATTTAATTCCGCCCATGCTCACGGGTCATAATACCTGAAACGGAGCTGCTCACGACTTCAAACCGTTGAACGACGTACTAGAGCTCAAAACGACAGGTCGGGTCATTACACTCTAGGTTATTGAAAGTTCAGTATAACCTGAATGAACTCAAAAGTGTCTAAGATTAATAGAATTTTTAGAAAGAATGAAATGCTGACCTGGTAATAAAATGAGGGTGTAATTATGAAATTTAAAGGATGACGTTTGGGCCTTCGTTTGAATAATGATTTGAAAAAAAAAAGAGAAGAAGAGAAGGAGAAAAGATTTCACTGATGGCACAAGATTAGGATACCCCATAAGGTGAATCTCATTGAGAAACTATGAAATACGATTATGGAAATCACTTCAAATATTCCTTCATGCAACGTAAGCCCTAGCGACAATCTATTACGTAAGAAGTTTCAAGTCTTCAAGTGGAGGATTGTATATCAACATTGAGGTGAATCAACAATGGGATGATACAAGTTATAGAGTATGACATAAGGTTACGCCATCCTTCTTAAGACGAACGGTAATGAAGGAGCATTAAAGGACTGAGATTTATACCTAAAGGTTAGGGAACAAAAGTAACTGGAGTTTGGTAAGCCCACCTCAGTAATGATAAACTGATGTAAAAATTATGGTATAATATGACCCATGTAGATGCAGTAAAGTCATACGAATGGATAACCAGATCTATGAAATAAGATATGGCCATATTCGTACGTTCTACAAAGTATCGAGCGAAGAACTTCAGTACGCCTATAGATGCCCAGAGAGGCATCCTATTAAGCCTTGTATATGTTTACAAGTAAGGCCTAGATATTGACTAAAAGCTAAAAGGAAAAAGGAACGATGAATCGCATAAGCGCACTTACAAAGCCAGGGTCATACAGGCTGCATGACATGAGGTAGCAGCAGTTGCGAGATTGGAAAGATTTCGACCACAAGTCATGATATGAGCAAGAAAACAAAAGGGGGGAATACCCTAGACTTTTTATTTATTTCAAGAGCAACTACTTAAATGGCAAGGAGAGTACTAAGGTATTCGCAAGAGCTATAAGTTATGAAAATGATAAGAGCATCAGTCAATATTCGAGGAAGAATGTTCCAAAGGGGGGAATGATGTTACACCCCGAATATTACGATGATGTTAAGCTTCGCAGCATTAAGTTACAACGATAGTGCACCCTGTAGTATTGTACGTTGAATTTGTCGTAAGGTAATCCACATCAGTCCAAGGAAAAGATTATTTGGGAGATTATAAGGATTATAAGTGATGAGTAAATTCGTGAAGGTGAGAGAGGAAGCAAGTCGAAGAAAATGAATTTCGTTGAAATTTGGCATTTTGGGATCAAATACGGACCGAGCTAAAATACCCGATATGTACGGAGTAGTAACATAGAAGGTACCACATGACCATGATAATAAAGTATACTATAGTATGATGTATAAAGTGTATTAAAAATAAGTAGAATTTTAAGTAATTTGAGACAATTCTTAATTATGCGGATAATTGATTAATTACGGTAGAGGAATATTACCTAATTGATTATTGGATAAAATTTAAATCCCCCAACAAGGGGATTACGTGGCATCCCCATCCTTTTCAAAATAATGACTCTTAAAGTCATGTATCAAGGTTGCATGGTTTGTAAGTTTTTTAGATTAGTCATCCAAAAAAAATGGGGCCCACTCATTTCAATAAAGATACAACCCCCCTACATCATTAAATAAAAACAACTTTGACATCCTAATATCCTATGGAATATTTCAACTAGCTGCTTTCGTTTGTTTGAAATTATCAATTAGACAGATCTCCATGTGACTCTACTACAATGATCTAGTCATGAATTTTCTCTTAGTTTTGGATCTAGAATAATCGAGTGTCTATTATGGGTTGGAGGAAGTACTATAAATTTTTATATTTGTTTCAGAAATGGACATTTGTCGGGGGCACTGATTTTATGATGAACAATTGAGTATTGTAATGTATAAGCTCAAATAATATGAGGCAAAGATTTTGCTGGAGAAAAAAAATATTTCCGAAAATGGAGTGGTTTAAAAACTCCATAGTCCAAGAAGAGAGATAATGATAGATGACGCAGAACATATTAGTTATTTAAAAACATGGAAATAACTTTCTGATGTGAGGAGCAAAAGCTAGTTCAATAAAGAAAGTGATGTTTGTGGTTGGTTGTATGTTCCTTTGACTGAAATGACATATATATCTATCCTCGTAGTGACGTGAGTTACTTCAACAGAATATCATACAGATTATTCCTTACTCCAGCTATATTAAGGCTATCCCTTCTTTTTTTTGGCATGGTCCAAATTATACTGAAGAAACAAGCAAATACACAGTTTCTGTATTCATAGAAATAGTAGGGGTATCTATATTCTTGATTCTCCATAAGAATTATTATTATCTTCTATTCATGGGTCTCGAAAATACGTAGGTTGGTAAAGTTTATTTCATGATATTAATCAGAGGCATAATGGTCTTATGACGTACCGAGAGATTTTATTGACATATTTCATATGCATTTCATGCATTTACATATGCACATTGACCCATGACCAGATGGCGTTATATACGCATATATATGTAAATATATGTATATGGGATATGGGAAAAGGTTACGGTGTTATATACGCACCACCACCTGATCAGCTGGTATATGATGAAAATGTTGCCCACAGTGACTGATACATATATATACATACATATTCAAATGGATTTATATACGCGTATATATGTATGTATATATATGTATATGGGATATGGGAAAGTTTATGGCGTTATATCGCACCACCACCTGATCAGCTGGTATACGATGATGATTTTGCCCACAGTGGCCGATATGATGTGATGGGATGCCCTCGGAGGCTGATGATGTTATGAAACATGTACCTGTGCACGGCATGAAATTCATATGCATATGCATGACGCTAAAAGTAATTTACGATTTACAAAGCTATTCAGGCTTACAGGTTGAGTCATATTCTCTATATTTCTTCCATGTCTCTTATGTACTTATTTATGTGTCTTACATACTCGGTACATTATTTGTACTAATGTCCCTTTGTCCTGGGGACACTGTGTTTCATGCCCGAAGGTCCCGATAGACCGGTCGAGAGCCCTCCAAGTAGGCTATCAGCTCAGCGGAAGATGTTGGTGCGCTCCATTTGCTTCGGAGTTGCTAGTTTGGTTAGTATGATTTAGACGGGTATTGTTTGGTAAGGCGGGACTCTATCACGACCTTTATGACATTTATGTACTCTTAGAGGCTTGTAGACATATGTCATATATGTGTAAGATTGTACGGCCTTGTCGGCCTATGTTTTTAGTTTATAAATGATTATGTTGGTCTATTAGGCCCGTATGTCACAGGTATATGATGATGTAATAAGAATGATATGGTATGTTAGTACTCGGTTGAGTAATGAACCGGGTACCCGACGCGGCCCACCGGTTTGGGTCGTGACATCGGATGTCCGTAGGTTATTTTGAAGTCATTTGGCTAAAGATAGAAATTTAAAGGTTTTTGAGAAATCCGACCGGAAGTGGAAATTTTTATATCAGGATCGGAATGCGATTCCGGAAGTTGGAGAAGGTCCATAATGTCGAATATGACTTGTGTGCAAAATTTGAGGCCAATCGTACGTGATTTGATGGGTTTCGGCATCGAATGTGGAAGTTTGAAATTTCAAGTTTTTAAGGTTTAAATTTTAGAGCGATTCGTGATTTTGGCATTGTTTGATGTGATATGAGGCCTCGAGCAAGTCCACACTATGTTTTGGAATAGGTTGGTGTAATTGGACGGGGAGTCCCAAAGGCCTTGGGTGGATTACGGGTGGTTAATGGACCAAGTTTCGAGTTTGAAGAAGGCTGAGGTTGTTGTCATCTGGTGTGACCGCACCTGCGAGGCTTGGGCTGCAGGTGCCACTTTGGTGCCGCAGGTGCGAAAGTTTGCTGATTTGGCAGGGAGCGCAGGTGCGAGGGAGTTTCCGAACCTACGAAGCCGCAGATGCGGACAATGAGTGCAAGTGCGAAGTCTGGCTTGAGCTGAGGAAAACCGCAGATGCAAAAGTTTGGGCGCACCTGCAGAATCGCAAGTGTGATAGCTGGGTCGCAGGTGCAAATATTGGCCTGGGCAGAATGTTTTATAACCGTGATTTTTGGCTATATCCTCACTATTTCATCTTGGCATGGGGTATTTTGGGAGGCTTCAAAGGAGGATTTTCTTCATGCAATGTTAGGTAAGTAATTTCTTCATGTTTCTAAGTTAAGTACAAGGTTATTACATGGAGATATACATGAGAATTTGTAGGAAAATTGGGAAATCTTGAAGAAAACCTAGAAATTTATATTTGGATTTTAACCACGAATTTGAGCATGGAATTTAGAGTAAATTGTATATTTGAACTAGTAAAGTTATGGGTAGAATATATCTTCGAGAAATTTCGGATTCTGGGCACGTGGGCCTGAGGGCATTTTGATCAATTCGCTGAGCGGGGTTGGAAAATTATATAACTTGGAATTGTTGCAAATATTAGAGTATATTTTCATTGGTGTATCGTTGTTTTGATAGTTTTGGGGCATCGTGCATCCTTTGGAGTCGTCGGGAGGGCTTGGAAGTCGATTATGAAATTTTGAAGCGAGGTAAGTCTCCTTTCTAACTTTGTAAGGGGGAATTGTCCCCCTAGATGAAATAATTAAGTATATGCTACTACCTGTGGGGGCTACGTATGTACGAGATGACGGGAGTCCGTGCGTAGTTACTATTATGCCATGTCCAGGTAGCCTAGGACCCACTAGCATGCCTTACCTGTTGTACCTGTGATCTTGCCTATAATATTAGACTGCTAATATAATTGAAACCGTAATTGAATATCTAAAGAAGACTAAAGTTGATTTTCTTAATCATCTATAAAGAGAATTGATTTCCTTCGCGGGCAATTGTATTACGGATAAGGTTATATTATTAAACATTATGAAAACTTGGCAAATGAATTTCGGGAAAGGATTTAAATACTATTTTGTGGTTTATAAAAGAGAAATCTGGTCATTTACTTGAGTATTTGTTTTCCCGGCGTAGTTGGGGTGGACTGTTGATTGTGCATGACTGCATCTGATCGCTTCGCAATTTACATTCCGCGAGCGGAGTGTTATTTCCCCCACTCTCATGGGAGCAGGCAGTACGCCACGGCGGATCAAGAAATGTATTTATGGTACAGGCCGTTCGACCCTCGGCAGTGCATAGATATGATTATTTTATGTAAAATGTGCACTTATGGTTCGGGCCGTTCGACCCTCGGCAGTGCACAGACATGATTATCTTTATGGCTCAGGCCGGTTGTCCCTATCCCATATGCTCATGCTAAATTGTTAAACGTTTTTCATGGATTTTGAAATGATAAGATATTTGGGGAAAGATGAAGAAGTAATGGTTTATTTAAGATATTTGGGGGGAAATGAGGAAGTAGTAACTGTTTATTTACTTCCAGTATTTACTTGGATTTCAGTACCTTATATATTTGCTGCTTTACTACTTTACATGCCTACCGTGTTCATCATATTCTGTTAAATTTATTTGTTGGACCTTAGTGAGTGTCTAATTCGACCTCTCGTCACTACCTCTTTGAGGTTAGGCGGGCGACTTACTGAGTACACGTTGTTTTTGTACTCATGCTACACTTGTTGTGGATTTTTATTTCACAGGTAATTTCATAGTGGCATGGCTGGTTTGGAGACTTAGGCGAGCTACACTATCCGGAGGCGATCCGCAGCTGACAGAGTCTCTCTCGTATTGTACTATTTTATTTATTTTAATTTCCTTGTCCAATTGTATTTCGGACAAACTTGTAGTATTTGTGAAATTCTTAGAATTTGCTCATGTACTTGTGACACCGGGTTCTGGGATGTGTTGGGATATATTTGCTAAAATGGAATATTTGAACCATTATATTTACTTAACGAATTTTATTTAGTTATTATGTAATAAAGTCAAAGGTAACGATTTTCAAAAATGCTAAAACGGGAAAAAAGTTTATCTTAACTATTTAAATGATTGGCTTGCCAGACAATGGTGTCCGGCGCCATCACGACCTTATGGATTTCGGATCGTGACATTAGTTTCAAACTTATTATATAAATATATTTTCCTCATGTAAATTATTCGGTACGGTTCGGTATGTTTTTGATTTACTTTCATAAAATAAAAAAATGTATCCTAATTATCGTACAGTTATAGATTTATATAAAAACCTACGATTTTATTGAAATAACATCGATTCGGTACAGTATGGTTCAAACAGTTTAGTCGGTTTTTAAATATCCATTGACACCTCCAGTACCACCCATACACTTTACACTAATGTTTTGATGATGCATAATTTTGATCAATCTAACTAGACAGCTAAGAATGAAAATAGCATAAAGATTTTCCGCTCCGGCAAACTAAATTAACTACTACTTATATACCGCCCATGAAATTTTCCCAAGAAAATATTACTTTAGATATCACCCACGAAACTTACTCGAGGAAGGTGCATAAACCATTATAGAGTAGCTATTTTAGGTTGAAAGGTATCTTAGTACAAAACAATTTCATTAAACATAAAAAGAGAATTTTGCATATAAAATTTTAAACGGGAAAAAAATACGGGAAACTATCCTATTTGTACAAATCTCCCAAATCACTTCGATTGGTGTATTGATTAACCAGTTTCAAGAGGCTCACTAAGGCCTCATTTGTTTGCACTTAATGGAGGTCTGAACTGTTTACCTTGAAAATGTTAATTACAATTATATTTGATTTTGTGGTTCTGAAAATATGTGATCTATTTAAATAATAATTTTTTAGGCAATAGATGCTAAGCGAGAGGTAAGAAATAAGATAAGAGCTAAGGATAATGAGATTGTGCAAACCAAGCAGTTGAGAGACGGGGTCTTGAGCTTGGTAGAAATAGGCCTCGGGGTCGATCTCGAGAGCTTGATAGAGGGCGGTCGGAGAGGATACAACAGTATTGGAAGGCCTCGAGAATGGACTCTTTTTGATCAATATTGAGCAATAAATGAAGAACAATTAATGAATACAATAAATGAAAGGCAATAAATAAATCAATGGAACAATTGTAGAGAACGTTTGAGTTAAAGAGAAGGGAATGTTCTTGTTCCTGTATTAAATATCATGTATGTTACAAAACGACAAGGCTCCCCTTTATGTAAAAGGGGGAATCCCAACATAGTACATGCGTAATTATTACAAAGATAGGCGGCTGGTACAGCCATTTAATGTCATGGTACGGGCTTGTACTATTTTGTGTATTGGGTCAGCTTTAACCACGTGCCTTTTGGGGATTTTCCGCTTTTCCATGATGGTCTTCAATTTACACTGCCTCGAGGTCGAGCGTGGAGAGTCCTCGACATGCCTCCTTAATGTAAAAACTCGAAGCTGTTCGAGCCCTCTGAAGACGGGCTATGAAGTGCCATAATGATCATAAAATCGAGCTCTCTGATTTTTGCCGTATACAGATAGTCCTTGCATTTCTTAGAATGAAGTGATAAGAAACAATCTTAAATTTTGCCTCTTCAATATCCCTATTATGACGTCAGCTTCATCAGAACATCAAATGACGTGACATAAAGTCTGCGCAGAGGTCGCTGTCAGCACGATTCTCGAGAAGCCCACGAACCGCTATTGTTTCGACCTTTCCGCTCCAAAGATGCCCAAAGGGCTTCTATACCCATAATCGATGGCCGCTGAGAGACTGCAAGCCGAGGAAGAAGATGATGATACCTTCCCTTTGGTACAAAGGGCAAAACGAAGCGTTGATGCTTCGAGAATTGTTGGGCGGATGTCTGCTGAGCCGGAGGTGGCCGATGTGGACCCACCTTGTGCTGAGGAGACCCTCGAGGAGGGTTCAGGTGCAGTCCTCAAGAAGCTCGTCGGACATGGCATAGTCCGCGTCAATGAGTTCGATGGGCCCGTTTCTAAAAATTTTCGGGGGCAAGAGGAGGGTTCGATGGAGGCTGATGTTGCAGGCGGATTCCAATCAAGGCCGTTGTTTTCTCCAGGGAGATACGAGATGCCCAGGATAGGAATGCCCCCGGTTTGGGGACCTCTCATGGAGAGGATGATGCATTCAGAGATTATTTTGAAGGTATTGAGGAGGAGGCCGATATCGATGCCCCCGTTGCCCTCGAGGAGGCTGAGAGGCTCCAAAAGCAGGTGACCTTCTTGATATAATATGCTATTCTTTGAATTTCTACTCTTGGTTTCTAACTTTCTTCCGTTGTGTTGTAGGTCAAGAAGTTGTATGACCAAGCCTTCTCCAAGATACAAGATGAGTCGACTCATCGTCGAGAGGAGCTTGAGAAGCTTATATCGGAGTCGATTGAGCTGGAGGCCCTATGCGCCCGAAAAGAGGAGGAGTTAATAAACCTCCGGGCAGGCTCAGAGAAAGCGCTTCAAGAGAGGGCCAACTTCATCGAGCAGGTATTTTGTTACCCATGATCTTATCTTTTAATGCCATACTTGGTGCTAATTAGCTTATCTTCTGCATCTTTCAGATTAGGCAGAAGGACGCCCAAGTGGGGAAACTCCAAGGGGATTTTGTGGCCAAGGACGCCGAAATCCTAACTGGCGTGCTTAAATGATGATGTGGCTTCGGAGAAGGACACGCTTCAGGAGAAGCTATCCTCGATTCAAGACCTTATTCGAGGTGCTCAGAAGGAGGTTGTTGCATTATCTGCGGCCAAGTCTAGGGCTGATGAATTTTTTTCTTCGTACAAATGGAATGTGGTTGCCGTGAATGATCGGGCCAGGGAGATATCCGAGAAGGCCGAGCTAAAACTGGCTCGGGCAGTTGCTCATGCTCGCTTGCAAGCCAGGAGGCAGGCCTTAGGGGAAGCGAGTGCTAAATGTGCCGATCTCTCTACCGAGATTGAAGAAGTCAGGGCCCTGGAGGAAGAACGGCAATTTCAACTACTTCGGATAAGGGCTCTAAAAGCGGCTTGGGCAGCAGTGAACGCGAAGAGTAGATTTACCCTCGGGGGAGCTTTGTAAAATACCTTTGTAAATACATTTTTTGGAATGAAAAAGATCTCTCTTTTTCGTATCTTTCAAACTTTGCCCTGCAATGCTTATGCAAAATTCGACCTTCGAGCTTCGACTTTAGCTCTTTGGAACCCGTACTTGCAGTAATAGAGACCCTCGAGATCGGACACCTTCTCGAGGCTACGTCAGCATAGGGGTTTTGATCCCTCAGATGATGTATGACAGTTTCATTCATTGGACATGACCGTGAAGTGACCGAGGTGGCCCCCAATAACTAGGGATTTGTACCAATTATTTACTCTCGTTTTCTTAGGTTTTGAGGCAAAATTGCATTAAGATACTCCCGAAATTTGATGCAAGTTTTTTAAATTGCAGGATTTGAGTTGAATTGAAGATATTGACTAAAAATAACTTAGGAGCCGAACTTGCACTGGCCTAGAACCCAGTGGAAGCGTTGAGACCGCTAATATTCTGCAGCAGCCGTTGTCACTTTGCTGCTGCAAAATTTCATCTGTTGCCCTGCTTAAAATTCCAGAGATTCGGTTTTTGAGACCCAACTAAGCCGTTGTCCATGCCAATATTCCGCTGTAGCGGTTGTCACTTTGCTGCAGCAGAATTCCATCCGTTGTCCCAGTAAAAATTCCAGAAGATTCTGTTTGTGAGACCCAGCTGAGCCGCTCTCCACGCCAAAATTCCACTGCAGCATTGTCCTCGCTGTTGCAACGTTCAAATATCCGCTGGGAGCGGATTCCTAAGATCGGAGACTTGCCAACCTGGGTTATTCATAATAGCACGGTCAGCGGTATTATTACGTTGCCGTTCTTTCAAGAGCCGCTACGGCGCTGTAGAATTCCGCTGGTGGCGGAATAGAGAATCAGAAAATGCCCAGGTCCAGAAACGCTACAGCAGTTATTATTCAGCTGCAACGAAAGCCAATTCGCTGGAGCACCTAAAATTCCGCTGGAAGCGAAAATCTCCGTAAGGGCAATTTTGTCCAGTATTTTTAGCCTAGTTTAAATATAACTTTTTCTCATTTTTAGGGTATGACACAAGAGAGTGAGCTTGTGAATAGTGTTTTTATTCTGTTTTGAGTATTTTTAGCTTAGATTCTACCATACTTCTTAGATTTTCTTCTTGTAATCAACATTTACGGGTTTAATTGCATCATCTATCTTAATTTCTTTCATGATAATGAGTAGTTAGACCCTCGAGCTAGGGTTGTAACCCCACCCTAGTATGGGTAACTAATGGGTCTTCTATTTTAGGTTGAATTTGTGGTTGGGTGTATGATTTTTAGTCTATTTCATGCTTCATTGACTGAATTAGTGGTTGCAAACACTAATTTATGCCTTTTTGGCTAGGGTTATTCTTGAGAGAGATGACCCAAGTCTAGGTAAATAGGATAACAAGGTATTGAGGTGAACTCACAAGATTGATAGTCCCAGTAAAAGGGTAGAAACTAGAGATGGTGATACCCAACTTGAGCCATTTAATTTGATTTGTTGAAACACCTAATTGGGCTTGAGAAAGCAAATTCGGGCAAAGTCACCCAAATTATCGAGAGGTATAAGGTAAGTAATTTAGTATGAGGTTATGTCATTTTCCTATAATTCAGAAGCTTATCCTAGATTTTAGATCCCATTCGTCACTTGCCTAGGAGTAAGTTGCAACCCTAGTACCTTTAATCATTTGATAAAAATCCACAAAAATATTGTAGTTAATTAGATAATGTTACTTTTTAGACTCAACCTTAGAATAGATTCAAAACCAAATTATGTTGAGAAGAGCAATTAAGAACATGAAACGCCACTAAATCAAGTAGAAAATTGACTCCCATTGCATAACTCCCTGTGGGTATCGATCCCGATCCTGTCGGCTAAAAGCTGCTTTGACCCTGCCTCGCTACTTAAATAATGGTATAGGTGGGTTAGATCACTTTTGGCGTCGTTGCCAGGGGGTTAAGACAGTGTTGACTATCTATTTGAGTAGTGGTGTAGATTATTTTTCTTTCCTTCTTTTTGTTAACTTGTGTGTTTCAATCAATACAGGTACTTATGGTTGATCCTATGGAAAATATTATACCGTGGGAGAAGGTAGATGATAACGGGGAAGATGAGTTTCATCAAATTCCTTCACCTCAAATACGAGGACGACAGGCCAATCCCAATGATAATATTCCAGACCCTCCCTTGCCTCCTCTAAGAGTTGCTCCTCAGGTGCTTCCAAACGAGGTGAATGCCAGTGCAATTGTCCCACCCAGAATCCGGGCGGGCAACTTTCAAATCACTAATGTCATGTTGACACTTCTTGAGCAACGAGGGTATTTCACGGGAGCTCCCCATCAAAATTCCTACAAGCACTTAAAATGTTTTGTAGACACATGTTGGGGGAGCAAGCAAACCCATGTATCGGAGGATGCCTTGAGGATTAGGTTATTCCCTTTCTCTCTACGAGAGAAGGAGCTGGATTTGCTTGAACGACTCCCCAATCATTCAAACTCTACATGGGATGAATTGGCGGATAAGTTCATTGCCAAGTTTTTCTCCCCCGGGCACATAGCGGCTTTGAGAGATGAGATATTGGCATTCAAGAAAGATCCGAACGAGCCCCTTCACGAGATTTGTGAATGCTACAGAACTATGGTAAAAGAATGCACATACAATGACATGATAGAGGCCATGATACAGCATACTTTTTACTGGGGCATTAATACTATAAATTAGTGTGTGGTCAACCTACTCGCTGGGGGAAACTTTATGAAGTTATCTTACGATGAGGCATGTGACATGTTGGATGAAATGGTTGACACTTTGTCAGCATGGCAGAGTCGAGAAAATGTGCCCCAGGGTGATCCAAGTGTGATAAATCTCCACAAAGAGCTACAAGACCATGGGCAAGCTATTTCCGAGCTCACCACTACCATGAATCAACTTGCTAAGGCGCAGCTTCAACAATTACAAGGGCCAAAGCAAGTTCATTCTATGGAGGGGGTAAATCTTTTGGTTAACAAGCGAAGGCCTCGTGGAAATCAAATGCGAAACAACAATGACCAATGTGACCAAGGAGTGAGTGGGTATAATCAAAAGGATTCCTATGATGAGAAAAATGAAGGTGTAATGTACGCCAACAATCTTCAAGGGCAAAGGAACAATCAAGGAAACAACCAAAACTGGAACAATCAAAGGCAAAGTAATTGGAACAACAATAAAAACTCTAGCAATTGGGGGAACAACAATCGACAATGGGGAGAAAATAACAACAATTGAAAAGAGAACAACAATAGCAATTGGGTGGAAATGGAAACCGGGGGTCGGGCTTTCAAAGGCCCCCGATGTATCAAGAACCCAACAATCCACCCCCGTATCAATCACAAGGTCAAAGTTCCTCAAGAAATGACATGGGCCGGATCGAGCAAATGTTTAAACATATGATGGAACAGAATGCGGATTCAGATGCTCAAATTGCTTCCCACACTACCTCAATCTGCATTCTTGAGGTCCAATAGGAAAAATTTCACAATCTTTTAACACTCACCCGAATAGGGCACTACCTAGTGACACGATGGTGAGCCCTAAGGGTGGTAACAACAACAACAATACCGGGCATGCGATGGCGGTGACCATAAGGAGTGGTCGGGGTTGTGAGGCTAGTTCTTCAAATCAAAAGAGGGTTGTTGATGATGATGATGATTTGCAACATATTGAGGTTGAAATGTGGTTGTAGAGCCGATAAATAATTAAGTGAGGATTGACATAAATGATACTGAGGAGGAAACACAAAATGACATGAACCCATCTAGGGAACGCGTAATTGACATACCCGAGCCGGTTGTGCCAAAAGTCAAGATTACATTGCCTAGACGTCCTCCTCCCTATCCTCAAAGATTGGCTAAGCAAAATACGGAGAATCAATTCAAGAAGTTCATAGATATGATGAAGAGTTTGTCCATCAACGTACCATTAGTTGAGACACTTGAACAAATGCTCGGATACGCCAAGTTTATGAAAGACTTGGTCACAAAGAAGAGATACATGGAGTGTGAGACAATCAATATGAACCACCAAGTGAGTGCAATTGTGCACTAAATGGCACCCAAACTAGAGGATCCCGGAGCTTTCACTATTCCTTGCACTATTGGTAGTGCGGATTTTTTCAAGGCATTGTGCGACATAGGTGCTAGTATCAATTCATGCCTTATTCTGTCTTTAAAACCTTGGGAATTGGCCAACCTAGAGCAGCTTCCATGCGGCTTCAAATGGCGGATCGAACTATAAAGCGACCCTTGGGAATCATTGATGATGTTTTCGTGTGAGTCAAAAAATTCATCTTGCCCGTGAATTTTGTGATATTGGATTGTGAGGTCGATTATGAAGTGCCAATTATTTTGGGAAGACCTTTCCTTGCAACGGGGAACGCCTTGGTTAATGTGGAGGCCGGTGAGCTCACCTTCCGGGAGGGTGATGAAAATGTCATTTTCTACGTTTGTAAATCAATGAGGCAACCCAATAGCACGGAGGTGTGTTCTTTTGTGGACCTTGTCAACGAGGTCATAATTGATGAAACAAGCTCAATGATAAATGTTGAAGATCCCGTGGAAGCAGTTTTATTGAATCATGATGATGTTGTGGTGGATGGTTTATTACAAGGCATGGTTTCTTATTCTTACGGACCTCGCAAGCTATCTTTGAATTTGGAGAATCGGAAAACTCCTCCGACAAAGCCCTCAATCGAGAAGCCACCTACCTTGGAGTTGAAGCCCCTTCCACCATACCTCAAGTATGAATTTTTGGGTCCTTCTCGTACTTTACCTGTTATACTTTCTTCTTGCCTAACCCTATTGCAGGTAGATTCTACACTCATAGTGCTCCAAAGGAGAAACAAGGCCATAGGTTGAACACTAAGTGATATTCGGGGCATAAGCCCCTCCTTTTGCATGCACAAAATTATTCTTGAAGATGATGCTAAACCGTCTGTGGAACATCACCGGAGGTTGAACGAGGCAATGCAAGAGGTGGTCAAAAGTAGATAATCAAATGGCTTGATGCTGGGGTTATTTATCCAATCTCTAGTAGTGCTTGGACTTCACCAGTGTAATGTGTTCCTAAAAAGGGTGGCATGACAGTGGAGCAGAATGACAAGAATGAGCCTATTCCCACTCGGACCGCGACGGGCTGGAGGGTTTATATGGATTACTGGAGGCTGAACAAGGTGACCCGAAGGAATCACTTTCCATTGCCATTTCTGTCCAGATGCTTGATAGACTTGCTGGGTGGGCTTTCTATTGTTTCTTGGATGGGTATTCCGGCTAAAATCAGATTCTCATAGCCCCGAAAGATCAGGAAAAGACAACCTTCACCTGTCCCTATAGGACATTTGCTTTTTCAAGGATTTCATTCGGGTTGTGCAATGCATCCGCCACATTCCAGCGGTGCATGCTAGCAATTTTCATTGATATGGTTGAAGATTTCTTGGAGGTTTTCATGGATGACTTCAGCGTGGTCAAGGACTCATTTGAGGAGTGTTTGCAAGATCTTGATAAAGTCCTTGCCCGGTATGAAGAAACCAACCTTGTATTGAATTGGGAAAAATGCCATTTCATGGTCGAGGAGGGCATAGTCCTCGGCCACAAAATCTCAAGAGATGGCATTGAAGTGGATAAATTCAAGATCGAGGTTATTTCCAAGTTGCCTCCTCCAACTTCGGTAAAGGGATTCTGTAGTTTCCTTGGGCATGCGGGATTTTACCGGAGATTCATTAATGATTTTTCAAAAGTGGTAAATCCCCTAAGAAAGATATTGGAGAAAGATTCCAAGTTTGAGTTCAATGAGGATTGTATGCAAGCTTTTGAGTTGTTGAAGCATAAGTTGAGTACCACACGAATAATCACCGCACCAAATTGGAGCTCTCCTTTTGAGCTCATGTGTGATTCAAGTGACATGGCGATGGGTGCGGTATTCGGCCAAAGGGTGAACAAAATCTTTCACCCCGTTTATTATGCAAGAAAAACCATGAATTCCGCACAAGTTAACTACACCGTAACCGAAAAGGAATTGTTAGCTATTGTCTTTGCAATGGAGAAATTTAGGCCTTACCTTATGGGCGCCAAGGTGATAGTGGACACAGATCATGCGGCGCTCCGGTACTTAATGATGAAAAAGGATTCAAAAGCTAGGCTTATGAGGTGGGTCTTATTGCTCCAAGAGGTTGATCTAGAAATTGTTGATAGAAAAGGGAGCGAAAATCAAGTTGCCGGTCATCTATCCCGGTTGGAAGAGCAAGGAAGGCCAAATAATGGCCTTGAGATCAATGGTACTTTCCCGGATGAGCAGCTTCTCTCAGTCTCTATGCAAGACATGCCATGGTTTCGGAAATTGCCAACTTTCTTGTTACCCGTGTTGTCCCGTTTGAGCTCTCTTCTAACCAAAGGAAGAAGCTTAGACGGGACAGCTTGGATTATTATGGGATGAGCCGTATTTGTTCAAAATATGTAATGATGGAGTCATACGGCGTTGTGTCCCCGAGTAATAGCAAATGTCCATTTTTGATTCTTGCCACTCTATGCCCTACGGTGGTCATCACGGTGGGGCAAGGACAACTTCAAAAGTTCTTAGTTGCAAATTTTATTGGCCTACTTTGCACAAAGATGAAAGTGACTTGGTAAAGAGGTGTGACGAATGTCAAAGAGCAGGTGGTATATCAAAGAAGGATGAAATGCCCCTCACAACGATACTTGAGGTTGATATATTTGATGTGTGGGGAATTGACTTCATGGGTCCTTTTGTCAGCTCGTGTGATAATACCTACATTCTCGTGGTTGTGGATTATGTTTAAAATGGGTTGAGTCTGTGACTTTGCCCAATAATGAATCTCGTAGTGTGGTTGGTTTTCTCAAGAAAAATATTTTCACACGATTTGGGACTCCTCGGGCTATCATAAGTGAAGGGGGATCTCATTTTTTAAATCGGGCTTTTAAATCGTTGCTTGCCAAGCATGGGGTAAACCACAAAGTGTCCACTCCTTACCATCCTCAAGACAGTGGGCAAGTTTAAGTCTCAAATCGGGAAAACAAGAACACTTTGTCCAAGACCGTGAATGCAAATAGGACTGATTGGTCTAAGAAGCTTGATGATGCACTTTGGGCATATAGGACTGCCTTCAAGACCCCGATTGGTATGTTACCATACCAGTTGGTGTATGGTAAGGTATGTCACCTCCCGGTTGACTTGGAGCACAAGACACTTTGGGCTTTGAAGAAGTTGAACTGGGATTGAGACTCTGCTGTAAATCTTCGTGTTGATCACCTTAATGAGATTGATGAATTTAGATTCTATGCCTATGAAATCTCTTCTTTGTACAAGGAGAAAATGAAATATTTGCATGAAAAGTATGCTAAGCACCGGTAATTCAAACTGGAAGACTTGGTATTGATCTTCAATTCAAGGCTTCGTCTCTTTCCGGGCAAACTCAAATCAAAGTGGAGTGCTCCGTTTGAGGTAGTATTGGTTACACCCTTTGGTGCCATTGATCTAAAAAACAAGAATGGTGAAATTTTTTGTGTGAATGGGCAACGGGTCAAACACTACTTAGGAAAATTTGAAGATATCCATGTGGTGGCTTTGTTGAAATTCACTTGATCATGGTATCATGCGTCGTGCCGCGACGTTAAATCGGGCGCTTCTTGGAAGGCAACCCAAGTGTTTTCTTTTCTTTATTTTTGTTTCATCTTGTTAGAGTATATTTTTCTTGAATTAACCTGTTTCTGAAGTTGGTGTAGGATTTGGTGGATGCAGTGCAGGAACAAAATCTGGCAAAAATTGGGCTACGCAGTTCAAAACCGCTGCAGCGGTCACATTTCCGCGGTCAGCAGTCACAAAAATGTTGCAGCGTAAAACATTCCGCTATCGCGTCAAGGTTGAGCCAAAATTCCAGAAAGGTCGCAAGCGCTCTGGATCTTCATTCTTCTGCAGCGATTGGAAATCCGCTGACAGCGGTGGGATTCTGCTGTAGTGGAAAAATTTCGCTGACAGCAGTGATCTTTGATGCCCAGTTCTATGAAATACTTAAAAGTGTGGTCAGCGGTAAAATTCCGCTGTCGCGCTAGGTAAGTCGGTGGGGCCCCAGTTCTCACCTATAAATATACAGGGTCCCTTTTCTTTTACTCTTTTCATCCAGTTGGCTTCATAGATAATTTTTACTGTTCTTAACCTTTGCACTGTACATCTGAGCTTCAAAAATTCTCACATCTTAACATCATCATCATCTAGCAGTGGTATGTTCATATTATTTGATTTTAATTGTAGATTTTAACTTTTAGCATGTTCTTATTAGTTTTATTTTCTAGAAAGGTAGTCATTTAAGCCCTAATGCTTGAACATGTTTCACCAATGTGTTAGATCTATGGGGTAGTGATTTCTTGTTTCCTAAGGGGATATAGGGTTCTTATTACATGTGCTTCATGTCAAATTTTTCAAAAATTGGTAAAACCCTAGTTTGAACACCATTGTTAGTGCACCTCAGTGTTGAATTCCGCTGCAGCGGACCAAAAATCCGCTGACAGCAGAATATCTAGAAGTTTAACATTTTGAAATTCAATTTTTGTTGCAGCAGACCAAAAATTCGCTGACATCGGAACCATCTGCTGCTATTTTTGAATGATGAAAATCGCTTCGTTGGCCAAAAATCTGCTGACAGCGGTGGCCTTTTGCTGCAGCGGTCAGTATTCTGCTCGGCGCGATTTGAAATATCAGAGAATGGGATAGTCTGATCTCCAAATTCCGCTGCAGCGGTCAATATTCCGCTGACAGCGGTGACCCTTCTGCTGCAGCGTTTATTTTCCACTGACCCGACAAAGACCATTGGGAAGAAGCAAACACGAAAAATGCCAACTCCCGACCAATATGAATCAAGTGAATATGTACCCTCCGGGGAAGCTTCGGAGGGAAACAGTGGAGCAGCCTTAGCAGAGGCATTGTCCAAACCCAGAAGGCTTATCAACAAGCTTACTAGCTCAAACTCTTCGGACAGTTTGGGTCTTTCCAGTGACGCCACACCCCCCTCCCCCCAGGATACCGGTGCAGCAGCTCAGTCCACCGCCCCTGCTTCTATCAACTTTGACAGCTCCGACGAGACACCAGAAGATGGCAGGGGTGGTGACACCCAAGTAGTGACATAAGGGCTTCTCTGAACAAGAAACCCATTAGTGTGGCAGGATCGTTTTGTTTCTGAGAATTCCTATCACCAATTCTGAGATTGGTGTCTCTAGATGGCCCTGATTCCGGAGAGGCCTTTCGTTGTTAAGGATCTTCTACCTCATAACCCAAATGTCAAGAAGCAATTTTAGGAAAGAGCGGGGTGGGGTTTCTTCACTAGAAAAGTTGAGGTGCCAATGAGTTGTGAAGGAGTTTTATGCGAATGTGGCCCACACAAAAAGGGGCACATATCTTACTCAGGTCTGGAACAGGAAGATCTTGTACAGTGGTATTGCATTCAACGATTATGCGGGCTTTGTGAATGAAGATGAGACTCGCTACCAGGAGAAAGTGGCTTTGGGAGATTTGGCTCGTCCTTGGTTGGCTTCTGTTATTGCTATCCCGGGGACTACTCCAGCTTGGTTGACTGCAGCCAAGGGTTGGGTGACCTTTGTTTGCAGCCGAATAGATCCCATCCTTCATAACAGTGACATGCCCCTCTCGCGGGCCCTGATTGTTGGAGCAATTATGGATGGCATCCCAATCAATGTCGGGAATATCATGGACAGGGTGATTGACCGGATTGTACAGAGAAATGAGGCCTCTTATCCCTTTCCCAACTTCCTCACTATGTACTTCAGGGACATGGAAGTTGAGGGAAGGGACTTTGATGTTACAGTGAGACCAAAATCAGCCTTTTCATGTTATAGTCTGAAAGGTCTGGACAACCACATGGCAAAAGGGAAATCCACCGCATCTACTGCCACTGGTACTTCTACTACTGCTGAGCCCTCCGCTGCTGTCGAGGGTTCTATTGCTGCTGAGGGGCCCACTGTTGCTGACGGCCTAGAGTCTTTCTCGGGTCCTTCCATGTTCATTCCAGTACCAGTGCATACATCTTCCACTTACCCTCAAACTGCCAGAGGGTGTATTAGACTCTAGTTGGTATCACCAACTGGCTACATGTAGCTTCTTCTAAGCTCACTGATCTTTCTACTACTGTTGCAGCTCAGTCAGCTCCAGCATAGCTTACACTGCCTCCATTACTGGAGAAGACATTGAGGATCCTGGTTGATAACCAGAAGAAGATCATGGAGACCCCGGACAAGCATGGGAAGGACATTCACTATTTGGGCAAATCTGTGAAGAAAATGAAGAAGTCTCAGGATGATATGAAGAAAGTTTAGGTGGAGATACAGACAACACAAGCTGCTTTGAAGAAGGAGGTCGCGAAGCTCACCAAGGCGGGGGACATCCCCCTTGATTTACTGATAGGAGAGCCCGCATCCACTGATCAGGCTGCACAGATTCAGGAGTCGGAGCTTACCTCAGCCCCAGTTCGCAGAGGAGTCATCCCGAGGACTAATGATATGGAGATACATCTTGAGGATCCAAAGGGACAGACCTCCTCACTTCCATAGGACCCTGCTCCAGCCACTGTCACTGTGTCATCTTCTACAGCTGATCCTGACCCCATGTAGACAGAGGCACCATAGAGAGTTTTCCTTTACTCTCTTTCACCCTTTTTCCCTGTTCTATGTTTTTGGGCATCTAGCATTGAGGACAAAGAGGGGGTGGCCTCTATTTGGTGATTCAGATACTTTGACATTTTTTGGGCTGTAATAACCTTTGATACTATTTTTCTTTTCCTTATTTGCATTTCCATACCTTTAGTTTGTTTTACTCTTGGTATGTATATATTCGGTTTCCCTTCTTATGTATATATTCATTCCCATCTTAATGTATATTAGTTTTATCCCCTATTGTACATATTTATTTCTACTTTTCGTATTGTTACTTTATAACTTCTTTAGCTTTTCCATTTATAGTTTAACTTCTTATTTAATTTAGTAGCTTCTTTTTCAATTTATATCTTCTTCCTTACATTTTGTGTTATCAATAAGCCCCAGGTTTTCTTAAGTCCACGGTTCTTTCCAGGGGTGGAAATTGTGTGAATCGGGTGTCTCTTCCCTACGACGGATGGTGTGACGACCTTCTTAAGGGATTGAGTCCATTTTTTATTTTTTGTTTTTGTTTTCCTTTGTTTAGGTAAGTAGTGAATGAATGTGACTCGAATAAGCTTCACTTGGCACCAGCATACTTACCTTTGACCTCATGGTTAGAGACAAGTTACAAACGAGTCTAGTTCTAATTGTGACCCTTAGAGTCTTGAGTTGACTAAAACTATCGGCAGGTGGTGTTTATAGCCATATAAGAGTGTTCAATCTAAACTGAGGTTGTTGTGGGCAATTGAATCTATGCTCTTTAAACACCTGAGGTTTTAGAGGTGAGGTTTGAATTTCATATCCCGAGTGCCATGCCTGAAAGTCTAGAACTTGCCCCAAGTGTTTTTCTAGGAGAAATCTTAAGTTAGCTCGACTTGTGAAATGATCATAGGCCTTCCTTGATTCCCTGTTTATATTAAAAGACTTTTATAACCTACCAAAACAAGATCCTTAGACAACCCCTTTTGAGCCTGAGTCTATTTGTTCAAAAACCACATTACAAACCTTTATCCGTTCTCTAATGACCCTCTCTTGGCACCCATTCTTTCCTTGAGCACTCATGATGAACAATAGACAATATCACAAGTTTGGGGGAGAGATGAGGGAATTCATAGTGATGAAAGGAATTTTTATAAAAGGAAAGGCCAATGAAAAGGTTGTAATGCAAAACAAGGCAAAAACAAAAGAAAAGAGTTGAAAGGATTCAATAAAGCAAAAATAAAAAGGCTTGAAATGATGAAAAAGAAAGAAAAAGTGAGAAAAGCGAGCTTCAAGTAAAAGAAAGAGCGACAATGAGTCTCTCTAAGTCCCCCAAGGAAGAGATTAAGACTCAAAGAGTCAAAGAAAATCATGAGCCAAAATGTGAAAGATGGAGTGCTTAAGGAGAGATGTTCTATAGTATTTCATCCTGTCCAAATTTGATCCAAAAAGCCTTCATTAAATCCCATTAAAGTCCGATAGGATCTCAAGTTGAGTGAGTTTTCATTAGTGGTGATTTACACAATGGGCAAGCCTATGGTACTTAAAGCCGGACTTGTGGCATTCTTTTGAGATTGAAGAGAGCACCCATTGATAATCCCAATTCTGAGAGTGCACTCTATTCAGTGAGATGAGCCCATGGAGAGAACTAGAGAAAGATTCTGGGATCCACAGTGATTTAGGTGAAAGAGAGAAGCTCTTTGACGAATTGAGTCAACTCTTGAAGCTTTGGTGTCACATTAGATCTAGTGAGCTAAGAAAGTCATTGCATAATCTTGTCAATAATGCAATTTTTGTTGAGGGTAATTGTTAGTCCCAATTGAAGCTTGATGAAGTCACATTTGAACAACTGAAATACTTTCTCTTTTGTTTACGGCAGTGGGAGTTATCTTGTTTTCTTGAGGACAAGAAAAGACTTCAGTTTGGGGGAGTTGATAACTAGGGATTTGTACCTATTATTTACTCTCGTTTTCTTAGGTTTTGAGGCAAAATTGCATTAAGATACTCCCAAAATTTTATACAAGTTATTTAAATTGCAGGATTTGAGTTGAATTGAATATATTGACTAAAAATAACTCAAAGAGGAGCAGAACTTGCACTGGCCCTGGACCTAGTGGAAACACTGAGAGCGCCAATATTCCGGTGCACCGGTTATCACTTCGTTGCAGTGAAATTTCATCTGCTGACCCGCCTAAAATTCCAAAGATTTTGTTTTTGCGACCCAGTTGAGCCGCTGTGCACACCAATATTCCACTGCAACGGTTGTCACTTTGCTGCAGCGGAATTCCATCCGTTGTCCCGGTAAAAATTCCAGAAGATTCTGTTTGTGAGACCCAGTTGAGCCGTTGTCCATGCCAAAATTCTGCTGCAGCATTCAAATATCCGCTGGGAGCATATTCCTAAGATCAGAGACTTTCCAACCTGGATTATTCATAATAGCGTGGTCAGCGGTATTATTACGTTGCTGCACTTTCAGGAGCCGCTGCGGCATTGTAGAATTCCGCTGGGGGCAGAATAGAGAATCAGGAAATGCCCAGGTCCAGATTTGCTGCAGCAGTTATTATTCCACTGCAGCGAAGCGCCAAAAATTCCGCTGGAAGCAAAATCTCCGTAGGGGCAATTTTGTCCAGTGTTTTCAGCCTAGTGTAAATACAACTTTTTCTCATTTTTAGAGTATCAAACAAGAGAGTGAGCTCGTGAATAGTGTTTTTATTCTGTTTTGAGTAATTTTAGCTTATATTCTACCATACTTCTTAGATTTTCTTCTTGTAATCAACATTTATGGGTTTAATTTCATCATCTATCTTAATTTCTTGCATGATAATGAGTAGCTAGACCCTCAAGTTAGGGTTGTAACCCAACCCTAGTGTGGGTAACTAATGGGTCTTCTATTTAAGTTTGAATTTCTGATATGGGGTATGATTTTTAGTCTATTTCATGCTTCATTGACTGAATTAGTGGTTGCAAACACTAATTTATGCCTTTTTGACTAGGGTTATTCTTGAGAGAGAGATGACCCAAGTCTAGGTAAATAGGCTAACAAGGTATTGGGGTGAACTCACGAGATTGATAGCCCCAATAAAAGGGTAGAAACTAGAGATAGTGATACCCGACTTAAGCCATTTCATTTGATTTGTTGAAACACCTAATTGGGATTTAGAAAGCAAATTCGGGCAAAGTCACCCATATTATCGAGAGGTATTGGTTGAGTAATTTAGTATGAGATTATGTCATTTTCCCATAATTCACAAGCTTATCCTAGATTTTAGATCCCATTACTCACTTGCCTATGAGTAATTTGCAACCCTAGTGCCTTTAATCATTTGATAAAAATCCACAAAACTATTGTAGTTAGTTAGATAATATTACTTTTTAGACTCAACCCCTTAGAATAGATTCAAAACAAAATTATGTTTAGAAGAGCAATTAAGAACATGAAACACCACTAAATCAAGTAGAAACTCGACTCACATTGCATAACTCCCTATGGACATCGATCCCGACCCTGTCGGGTAAAAGCTGCTTTAACCCTGCCTTGCTACTTAATTAGTGGTGTAGGTGGGCTTAGATCAGCCCCGCCGGTACACTTCCCCAAAAGTTATAATAACTTTATCAGACTTAATTGGTCTTTAAAGTATATGAATCGTTGTCGCTTGCTTCATATATATATACACTCTCTTCTTCTTCAATTTAAGTCTTGAAGCTTTGCAAAACTAGTTTTCTCATTAACGTTCTCTTCTTTTTCTTAGCTAGCAAAAATGTTTTATATTTCTTCCTCTTTACCTTCGTTCAAGTAGTTATGGTTGCCATTCCTGAATCCATTCACTAAGTTGAGGGAAACCTTACCTCTACATCTTGCCCGGCCGGTGGCACACCGCCGGCGTATGGCGAGTTAACCTCGAGTTATTTTGCTTTGAAAAAAGACTTTGCACTAGAGAAACCCTTCGATGCCCCGGGCCATCGAGAGCATGCGTCGAGGTTTATTCGATCAATAGAAGAAAACCACCTCGAGGCCGTGAGGAGAGATTGCGAATGGGGAGAAAATGTGATGTTGCAGATACCTTCCCGAGAAGAGAATATTATGGCGTATACGTACCCATTTACATAGGGTCCCCTCGACCGTCTTGTGCTCAAATTTTGCAAAAGGCATCGAGTCACTCTGGCTCAAATTCATCCGTCCTTCTGCTAGATAGTGCTGATGATGAGTTTTTTACTGAAAAGGGTGAGCTCGAGTTTACCCTTAGTCACCTTATAAGATTATATTGGCCTCAGCATTATCGAGGCCTGATTACGTTACGATGCTGATCCACCAAGATTTTTATCGCCAGTGATGATGAGGACCAGAACCGAGGATGGATGAGTCGGTTTGTCTGAGTGAGGACCGTCGACATCATTCTCGCCGAGTTCCTGTCGTTCCCCAAAAAATGGAACTTCAAACGTAAGTACTATACTGCACCTTAGTGCCTTTTGCTCTCGATTCTTTATAAGGATGTTTCTTTTACCCTTTCCCAGCGGTCCTGTGGATGGGAAGAGATCTCCAATCTTGCATACTGGAGTCGGAGGCTGGCATCTTCTTCGTCCTATGATGAAAGCAAGTGGCGGGATCTGTCGAATGATAGATGGGAAGCAAAGCACCACGGTATGTGCCATGTGATTACCTTTCAAGGAATTCTTTTCTTTATGTGTATTAACTCCGTCGTCATAAGCATTGGTGGATTCTCCGAGGTGAGATCGTGCCCCTTCGAGGTAAGGGAAGGGCCGTCGACTTCAGAGCCGAGGGAGGATAATAAGAGGAAAAGGTCCTCGATGGATGAGGACATTCTCAATTAGGCGGGGCCTACCCAGAGACACGAAGGAGACTCCACCGCTGAAGATGACTTTATATACGTCGGTCATTCTGTGGACATCAACTCTCCTCGAGAGGGTGGTTCTTCGTCTACGGCCCGAACCAGGGGCCCTCCCTAGGTTGCCAATCCTGCTAGGCCTGAGGCCTCTAATCTTGAGGGAGAGGTTCCACGAGAGGGAAAGAGCAAAAGTCATTTACCACCGTCTGCTTCCCCCCTCCCTCGAAGGTACTTTGAGGGACGCTCGGGGCCAGGGGCCGCCTAAATCAAGTGGGGTCTCGAGCGGTCATATCCCCATTGAGAGCGGTTCAATTGGGGTCGATGGGACCAGGCCAGTAGATGCACGCTCAACTTTTGAGGAGGCTCAGCGCTCTGCTCCGTGGTGAGTTTTGTTTGAGTTTGTTGGCTTTTCAGCTATGTATTTTCATCCTTTAAACTGAAGCTTCTTTTCCATAGGCCTTTGACAAGGTCAAGTTCGAGATGCTTCGTTGTGGGACCAAGTTGCGGGAAGCTTGGGGCAAGGAGAAATCTCTCAGGCTTCTTTGAAATAAGAAAACAAAAGAGTTGATATATATTTGATTGGAGATGCATCAAAGTCAAGATTATGAAGGCAATCTTGAGCAACAAGTAATCCTTATTTTGAGGGAGTACATGCTTCCTTTCCCGCCTTCGAGAACAAATGTTTCGATGCTTCAGTTGCAGAGAAAACGGAAGTGTCGAAACGCCTTTAGGGTGCAATCGGACAGGTCAATTCTGAATGCAATGCGTTGAAGGCGCAGATAGGTGTTCATGCAGCAGTCCAATGGAATTCTTTGGCCAAGGCTTCTTCCCTCGAGGTACAACTTTACAATGCTCGAGAAGATAGCTTGATTCAGAAAAGCATGATTGCCAAGATCGAGACTGATCTTTTGAAGATGAAGGCTGAGGTCGTGGAAGCCTGAGCTGAAGCTGAAGAAGTTCGAGCAAAGGCTGATAAGAAAGTGGTCATTTATTTAAAAGATGTTGCTGATGCTCGGGCTGAGCTGAGGGGAGCCTTTGACAGAGAGAGGATGGGCAATGAGTATGCCTGATGCAGGTCTCGAAGGGATACCCTCGAAGATATTCATGCTAGGGGCTTAGATCTCTCGGAAGAGATAAAGCAGGCCAAGGAAAATGATATCGACGCCAAGTTTTTCCTTTCTTCTGGTGCCGATGCTGATATTTGAAGGCCGCCGAGGGAGCTGGTCCCTAAAGAAAACTAGGTTTTTCTTTCTTTTCCTTTGTAAAGACTTCTATGGGAGCATTGTAAATGTATATTTTCAATACACATATATATAAAAGATTCTTTGGTATTTCTGATTAGCTTGAGTCTGCCTTTCTTTTTGTTTTTAATTCTGATGCTTGTCCGTAATTATCCCGATGAATTGGACTTCGAAATGAAACCCTTGGGGTTATAATTTGGTCCTGAATCTTTTTGAGCTGGCGCTTAGGCTCTTACGCATTGGGTCGGTACGACCTTTGATATGGCTGGCGCTCAAGCTCTTACATATTGGCCCTTAGGCGCTTTTTCAGTTAACCGTTTAGGGCTCAATCTTCGAGTCGGGTTTCTACTCAAGCTCATTGACTCTTAGGTTCTTTAAATCGGCCTTGAGGCTCTTTTTTCTGGCTCTTAGGCTCCTACGCATTGGGTCGGTACGACCTTTAATGTGACTGGAGATTTGGGCTCTTACGCACTGGGTCGGTACAACCTTTAATGTGGCTGGCGACTTGGGCTCTTACGCGTTGGGTAGGTACGACCTTTAACCAGTTCTTTTTGAATTACTTTTGAAGTAATTGGAGGCCTGTGATTTAATGGCGACAGTCGGACATCTCTGAGTCGGGTTAGTTTGGCCGAAGCCTTATGACTGTGGTCATTGTATTTGGCCGTAGCCTTTTAGTCCCCGAGTGAGATGGCCTTGGCGTCTATATCGAGGGTATGCCTTTTTAGGGGTGTTACAAGTTCGAATATATATCCTTGACTTTGGTATCGGGATTATTCCTTTTTAAGGTCTTACAAATTTGTACATGCCACGCTTGAGGTCTTAAAGCTTTAATATTGCCTCGTTGAGGTCTTACGAGTCACGCGTTGCTTGAGGTCTTATAGTTTTGATGTTGCCTCGTGGAGGGATTACATTGGTGCCTCATGGAGGGCTTATGTGCTCGAAGTTTCTAGCCCTGAGTTCTTATGGCTTCGAGTTTTTGATGACTCGATGGGGTGACTGTCAATAACAGTCCCCGAGACATCAAAGTTTTTTTGGCTTTGGAGCCATTATTTGTGAAAATAGTGAATTTTTTGGTGTTGCCTCATTGAGGCTTTAGATTGTTTATATTACCTCATGGAGGGCTTATACTGTTGATGTTGCCTCATGGAGGGCTTATGCTGTTGATATTGCCTCATGGAGGGCTTATGAACTTGAAGTTGCCAGATTGAGGTATTACTGTTTCAAGTTAGATAGATCGATGAGCCAACTGTCAAGGACAGTCTCTGAGTCGGGGTTATTCCTTCTTTAAGGTCTTATAATTTTAACGTTGCCTCGTTGAGGGCTTACAAGTTTGAGTATGCCTCTTCGAGGTCTTACAGATGCCATATTGCCTCATGGAGGGCTTATATTGGTGCCTCATGGAGGGCTTATCTTCTCGAAGTTTCCAGCCCTGAGGTCTTACGGCTTCGAGTTTTCGGTGTCAGTCCCCGAGTGTCCGGGAAATTTCTGGCCCTGAGGCCATTTCTTGTGAAAATAGCAAACTTCTTTGACGCACAAAGTCTTTTTATGATAAAATATTCTCCTTCGATTACTTGGTACATGTATACATTTTTTTACCTTCGTGGGTTAAATTATTTTATGTGGACATGGTTCATTCAACCATTTGGTCCTATACATCATTCTCCTGTCGAGACCCTCTTTGGCATATTTTAGTTTCTTCGAGGAGATGATCTCCTAGGGGGATGCCCCTCAGTATTTGAGGTTGATCAAAGAGAAACCCTGAATACTTAGTGAGTTCTCCTTAGGTAGCATATGGATGTTTCCTCGTGAAAAACCTCGTCGGTAAAACCTATTTGGGATAAAATCCGATGTGAGGGAAAAAGAGCGCAACGCATGCTTTAAAACGTAAGGCCTTCGAGCTGGAGGGTGCTTCGATTCCTTTCAATTGAACACCTACACATAGGTTAGTGTAAAATGTGAAGGAAAGAAGGAGAGGATCGTACCTTAACTGTGGTGGCATACAAGCCTTGCTATGCTTCAGTTACTCGTTCTGAGGACGCGGTACTGTCCTTTATTTGTTCATCCGAGGATGCAGTTTTGTGATTGTTACTTGGCTGTTTGCTTGTTTTTTGGCTCCTTCGATGTAAAAGGTGTCGGCGTCGGTGCCACATCGTACACAGCGAACATTTCTTTTGCTGTGTGCTGCTCTCCGTACACTATTTTTACTCCATCCTTCGTAGGAAACTTCATCATTTGATAAAGGGTTGACGGCACTGCCCTCATACTGTGAATCCATGGCCTTCCAAGCAATGAATTGTATCTCATGTCACCTTCGATGACATGAAACTTGGTAATTTGAATTGTACTGGAAACGCTGACTGGGAGGATAATTTCCCCTTTTGTTGTTTCGCTCAACATGTTGAATCCATTGAGGACACGGTAGGCGGGCACGATCTGTTCAAGCAATCCGAGTTGCTCCACCACCCTCGACCTAATTATATTGACCGAGCTACCTAGATCCACGAGCACACGTTTAACCTGATATTTATTCAAAATAAAAGAAATTACCAGTGCATCATGATGAGGTTAAGACAAGGTCTCGATGTTCTCTTCGCTGAATGACAGAGCATCTTCATGTATGTAGCTCCGAGTTCACTTTTCTCTGGTGATGGATACTTTTGTTGGGACTTCGGCTCCTCCAATAATCATGTGGATGACGTGTTGTGGTTCTTTTGTTTCATTTTTCCTGTTCGCCTCTCTTTCCTGAAATTGGTTTTTAGCTCGGTCGCTGAGGAACTCTCAAAGGTTCCCTTTGCTAATCAGTCAGGCTACCTGTTCTCGAAGCTGTCTGCACTCCTCGGTTCTATGACTATGGGTACCGTGATATTCACATATTAAGTTAGGTCTCCTTTGCGAAGGATATGATAGTACGGGCCTTGGCCACCTAGTGTCCTTTATTTTACCTATGGTCGATACGATGTCTGAAACATCAATGTTGAAGTTGTACTCAGATAGCCGGGGTGCCTCTACCGGTCCTTTGTGCTTGTCAAACCCTTCTTTGTTCACGAGTCCCCGAGGATTCTATCCTCGATCCATCCTTTAGTCATTTCGAGGTATGTTACGCCTCAGGATATTTCTCCGATTTTTTATATATGGTTGATACCTTTCTTTGCTTGGCCTCGACTCTCTTTCTGGGAGCCTCGATTCCTTTGCTAAGAGCCTACTGGGATACACCGAGCCCGAGGGGGATTCCAATTGGGCATCCTCAACTCTGATCTTTGACTAATACTTGTTGTGCACATCTGCCCAAACTACGGTGGGATACTCGATCAAGTTTTGCTTCAATTGCTTTGAAGCTATCGAGCTTCGTTCATTCAAGTCCTAGGCGAAGGCTTGCACTACCTAATCATCGGAGACCGGTGGTAATTCCATCCATTCCATTTGGAAGCGGAATACAAACTCCCTTAACATCTTTTTCTCTCTTTTTTTGATTTTGAAGACGTCAGACTTCCTCGCAGCGACCTTGATGGCATCATCATGTGCCTTCACAAAAGAGTTTGCCATCATGCCAAACGTATCTATCGAGTTCGGGGGCAGGTTATGATACCACATCATGGCCCCTTTGGACGGCATTTCTCCAAACATTTTCAATAAGACGGATTCAATCTCGTCATCTTTTAGGTTGTTCTCTTTCACAACACAAGTGTAAGCAGTAATGTGCTCATTGGGGTCCGTGGTCCTGTTGTACTTCGGAAGGTCGGGCATTCTGAATTTCTTCGGGATGGGCTTCGAAACCGCACTTGATGGGAATGTATTTTGCACGAATTTTTTTGAATCTACACCCTTCAGAATTGGGGGTGCGCCCGGGATCTGATCGACCCTCGAGTTATAGGTCTCCACCTTTTTGTCCTTAGCTTCTATCTTGTTTTTGTCTGATTCAATCCTCTTTGTAAGGTCCTCGAGCATCTTCATAATAGCAGGGTCAGCTATTGACCAATTATTGCTCAACCTTTTTGGTGCCTGTTTGACTCGAGGAGCCATTTCTAGTGGCACGGTGCTTGGAGTTCTCTGATGGCTTTGTAGCTGAGCAATAGCCACCTGTTGTGCTTGAAACATCTCAAAAATGACATGAAGGCTAACTTACCTTTCCTTTTTAGCAGAGACTCCCTGTGCTTCACGTCGGTCTCCTTCGCGCACATTTCCGTCTGTATGAGAGCTTACATCGACATGTTGACTGTTGCGTGAGCCTTCATCGACAGGGATTTTCACTAGTGCCCCTTCAGGGTTTTGCGGTGGCACACTGGCACCTGAAGTAGCTGCGCCGTTTTCTCCATGATACTCAGGACCATTTTTTTCATGTGCATTCACTGAGTTAGACATTTTCTGACCTGAAATTGAAGATTCTTGCACAAGAAAAAGTGTAAAGAATAACTTTTGTTTTTGGAAAACCAGCACTAAAACAATCAATATTATTTTTAGCCCCACGGTGGGCGCCAAACTATTTACCTTGAAAATGGGTAATTACAATTATATTTGATTTTGTGGTTCTAAAAATATGTGATCTATTTTAATACCAGTTTTTTAGGCAATAGATGCTAAGCGAGAGGTAAGAAAATGAGATAAGAGCGAAGGATAATGAGATTGTGCAAACCGAGCAGTTGAGAGACGGGGTCTCGAGCTTGGTCGAAATAAGCCTCGGGGTCGAGCTCGATAGCTTGATAAAGGGAGGTCGGAGAGGATACAACAGTATTGAAGGCCTCGAGAATGGAATCCTTATGATCAATATTGAGAAATAAATGAAGAATAATTAGTGAATACAATAAATGAAAGGCAATAAATAAATCAATTGAACAATTGTAGAGAATGTTTGATTTAAATATAAGGGAATGTTCTTGTTCCTGTATTAAATATAATGTGTGTTACAAAATGACAAGGGTCCCCTTTATATAAGAGGGTGAATCAACATAGTACATGCGTAATTATTACAAAGATAGGTGGTTGGTACAGACATTTAATGCCACGGTACGGGCTTGTACTATTTGGTGTACTGGGTCAGCTTTAACCACGTTCCTTTTGGGAATTTCCCCCTTTTCCATGATGGGCTTCGATTTACTCTGCCTCGAGGTCGAGCGTGGAGAATCCTCAACATGCCTCCTCGATGTAAAAACTCAAAGCAGTTCAAGCCTTCTGAAGACGGGCTATGAAGCGCGGTAATGATCATAAAATCGGGCTCACCGATTTTAGCCGTATACACACATATTGGTGTTGTCTGACACATCCGCTCTTTGGTATGCCGATATTGCTAAATATTTGGTTAGCAACCTTATTCCCGATGGATTGGAAACATATCAAAAGAAAAAGTTCTTACGGGAGTGTAGGCAATACTATTGCGAGTAGACCTTCTTGTTTCGGATTTGCGCCAACAACATCATTCTGCGGTGTGCTCCGGAAGATAAAGTTAAGCCAATTCTCAAGGCATGCCATGACTCACCGGTTGGGTATCATCACGGAGGAAACCGGACGGCGGAAAATTTGCTGGAATGTGGCTACTATTGGCCATCAATCTACCATGATGCGAATCAAATGGTAAAATCTTGTAATCAATGTCAAAGGCGAGGATCAATTTCTAAAAGGCATGAGATGCCTATGAATTTTGTAATGGAGATTGAAATATTCGATGTGTGGGGGATCGATTTCATGGGTCCCTTTGTGAGTTCTTATGGCATGAAATATATCCTAGTGGCAGTGTGCTATGTATCCAAGTAGGTCGAGGCAATCGGGTTGCCCAACAATGAGGCAAGGAGTGTTACCGTATTTTTAAGGAAAAACATATTCACACGGTTTGGTACTCCCAGGGCCATCCTTAGCGATGGTGGATC
>ML335034.1:0-23394 GCA_005239505.1 Nicotiana paniculata | reverse complement strand
ATTATTTACTGATTTTCATTCCTTACATACTCGGTACATCATTTGTACTGACGTCCCTTTTGCTTGGGGACGTTGCGTTTCATGCCTGCAGGTCCCGATAGACAGGTCGAGAGTCCTCCAAGTAGGCTATTAGCTCAGCAAAAGATGTTGATGCGTTCTGTTTGCTCCGGATTTGCTTGTTTGGTCAGTATGATTTAGATGTGTATTGTTTGGTATGGCGGGGCCCTATCCTGACCTTTATTATAAATATGTACTCTTAGAGACTTGTAGATAGATATCATGTATACAGATACTTGTATGACCTTGTCAGCCTATATTTTAAGTATATAATAGATCACATTGGCCTTATAGGCTCATATGTCACAAGTATGAGTTTCTATATCAGGTTGGGTCATTTTATTATTGGATATTCCCTCATGTTTACTCTGGTTATCTCATGACGCCCCTTCTGGCCCACTTACCTATGATGATATAATAAAAAAGATACGTTATGTTGTTACTCGATTGAGTAAGGTACCGGGGGACCATCGTGTTGGGTCATGGTATCAGAGCAGTTCTGTCCTAGGGAGTCTACAAGCTGTGTCTAGTAGAGTCTTGTTTATGGGTGTGTCGTGCATCACACTTATAAGCAGGAGGCTACAGGGCATTTAAGACTGTCACTCTTTCTTCTTACTCTAGATTGTGTGGTATAGCTCAGTTGTAAGAACTCAATTTCCTAAATCCTATCTTATTCATAATACGACAATGTCTACATCTAGAAAGATAGTTGGTAAGGGATTGAATGCGGCTGTGGAAGAGTTGGAACTCAATTTTTCATGATTCTTATGATGAGTAAATGTAAGGTATTCAGTAGATCATATGTGTACTAAGACGTGTAAGCCTTTTGATAAGGATCCTAAAGGCAGGAATATCTATCCACCCCTATGGTGAAAGGCAATGGGAGATTCAGAAGATAGATACAAGTTTCAACAAGTAAAAGAAGCAAGATGAAAAAAGGTACGAGGCATCAAGTTAATGAAGATTATTTGTATTTACAATTCAGGCAGAGGAATATAAGCCGTTTGAGTTACCTTTAACAATAATATAGGTATGTATAACTGGTCACACCCATCTCAGTTATGCTCCATGAGAGCCAACAGATATAGTTTAAGAGAAGGACGGGATATCAGGATCCAGCTAGGGGTTAAAGTAACCCAAAATGTTGGATCGATTGTTTGCGTTAGTTGACATTTCTGAAGGATATTGAAAATGTGCTAATAGATCTCCTTGTGAGACACCAGATGGTGCACTCTAAAATAGTACAGCTAGATATGAGTACTACAAAGATAGGCACTGGAACCCTTGAAGGGATAAATATTACCTTAGTATGGCTCACGTCCCTATTAAAGAAAGAATGTTAGGCAACCCGAAGAGCCAGTAGGTGGAGCAAGGGGAGCTAGAAGCCAAAGAATGTCTTTTTCAAATTTTTTGAAAAAAGTGATATACATAAATGTTAGTGGGAAATAAGAAGAGAGTTAATGAAGCATTATGAGTAAGATGTGATACATGGATGACAACGGTAGATAAAAAAGATGACAGTATTATAGAGTCTATAGTGAAGTGAAGGAAAAGATGAGAGGTGACAAGCCTTGAGGAAACAAAAGAATATCGGCCATAAAGTCATATCCTCATTTCGAGAAATAAGCCTGTGACTCCAACGCGACTACCAGAAGGAAAAGTTAGACTCCAGAGTAATAGAAATCAGTATGGGTTGGTGAACAAGATAAACTAAACATGAATTAGGGACGGAGTAATTTAATAATAGTCGACATCATGAGAATTTCAGAGATTGTGTTCGGGTGACAATAGAATGGACAACAGAAGAAGATTCATAAGAAATTCAGAGAATGGTCATTCAGGAAGACGCTTCCCTAAAGAAAGCAATGTGAGCAAAGTTAAACTTAAGGGACTGTATAGAAGGATTGCCGCAAGGAGAGTAAGGGTAATCAATGATGTGAGAAGACGCCAAAGATGAAGAGGTAAAACATCTATAGGTAGATCGTGGTAGCGCTAAATCTTAGTACTCCCCTAAAGGGGGGAATATGGAGTAATGCGGCATTGAGTTAGAATTAAGTTGTTCTAGTAACTATGGAATGGTAAAGGAAGAATGCGATAAAAATGAGAAAGGAAGGAGATTACACTAATTCAGCTCCTACGTATATGCTACGATCCCAGAACATTAAGCAAGCACGACGCCAAGGAAAAGAAGTAAGGGTTCCGGACAGGATGTTATTGATGAATAAAGATCCATCGCAAGATGTGAGTTAAGACAAAGGAAATAACCCAAGAAAGATTACCCAGAGTATTGATATGAGAATGGACCAATGAGTAGTTAGTAGTTGATTAAAGAAGAGCCTAGTGATGGATAGTCAAGAGGATACAGACAAATCAACAGACTGTGCAAGATAAACATAGAAAAACCCAATATAGTGAATTCTGCCCCGCAGTTATGACATTGTAATACTTGAGAAATATTCAGATAGGAGTCGGGGTAGTTAAAGGTACCGTATGAGTGTTGCGGAAATAAAAAAGAGTGCCACTAGGAAGACAGTCAAAACATCAGTTCAGAAGCAACCCTACAAGCACAAAGTGTGGAGGTAAATAACTAAGGATAAATGTAGGTGAGTACGAACATCAAAAATTCTATCGGGAATACGATGTAATGAGCTCGCAACTTTACAAGAGTCAGAGGGTCCTACCTAAGTACTACAATAAAAGACTAGCTGAGGAAGTAAGGAAGAAGGCTTCAACCTAAGATCAGTGACCTAAAGAGGGAATGATCTTATAACAGCAGTCTCGCAATGACATTGTATGCACTCCATAAGAAAGTGGCATCTATCGTGACTAATGAACAGGAAGTAAGTGATATTCGAGATCATAAGGGTTACATGGGATTCTAGTATTCCTGATCGCTAAGATAAGCTAAGTATGCACGCAACAAGGGGCAGAAAGACCAGAAAAAGTAATGGCTTACATTTAAAAAAAAACTAAGAAAGAATGAAGGGAATTATTCGATCAATGATCTAGAGTTAGTACGTTATAAATACACTCAATATTTCGAAGTATTATCCATGCAACATATATTTTGAAAATCATAAAGTCGTAGAAGATTCCGGTATAAGTTAAAAGAAATAATTGAGCCTAGGTCATAGACAAAGGATTGGTTTGTTAGAAGATCGTATCATGGATATTCCATAGCGTCCATTTAAGGCTAAAGTAATTACTAATACTATGATCCACAGATTGGAAGATAGCTTAAGCCTACATAAAGGCTGATCAGAAGGAAGAGGAAACTAAAGAGTTACATCAACGAAGTAAATTAGGAATCTGATTATTGGACCCCAGAAAATTATAGAAATTGTGCTTGAGAACATGACAAAATAACTCTTAATATTATAGGTGAAAGAGAGATAATACAACAACCATATTCTATAATGGCTCAATGATAAAGCCAGTTAGAAGAGTACCCGCCTCATAAGAAATCAGTGTTCAGCTCTCACTGAATCATGTAAAGAGGTGCAAGTATTATAATAGAATTTCAAGTTGTGGATGTGAATTATACCTATGTGGAAGGGAGGTCATGAAAGAGATAAAAGATGTGATGCAATACTTTAAGGTAAGTAAGGTAAAGGTGAACAACGTACTAGATACTTAAATGCAGAAGGTTGTGAATAGTCCATACTTCGGATAAAAGGCTAGAAGGCGGGGATTTAGTATCCAGGAATGATAACGGCATCGTCAGTAGCATATCTTCCAGCCTATGGTTTCTAGGTACCGAGAGATCTAGCCAAGAGAGTAAAGAAGAGTTAGAGATGATCTGATGTCTCTCTTGATGTTCCAAAATCACATAAGGAAATCTGTGGTGCAAGCAAGTTGAAAGAAGGTTGCGAGTAGCATATTGAATAGGTGTAGGTTGCAAGCTAAAGTATGATAAAGCAACAAGGTTTTAGGAAGACACGAGTAAGGATAGAAAGGGAGAGTGAGAAGGTGATGGGAATGGATAAAGTCCTTAGGCTCATGAAAACAAGAGAGCTGATGGTTTCTCTAAATTATACAAAGCTCAGTATAGCCTGAATAAACTCAAACGAGCCTAAGACTAATGTCATTTAGAAGAGATGGAATGTTGCCCTGATAGTAAATAAGGGTGTAATTGTGATATATAAAGGATGACGTTTGGGCCTTCGATTGAGTAATGATTTGAAGAGGATTTCATGAATTGTACGGGATTAAAATACCCACATAAGTGAATCACGTTAGGATGATATAAAATACGGTTATTGAAGTACAGTATCGACGCTAAGTGGATTAAGAAAATCACTTCAAATATTCCTCGATGGAAGTAAGCCCTAGTGGCAAGATATTAAGTAAACAGTTTCAAGTTATCAGTGGTATATTGTAGATCAATATTGAGGTGAATCAAAAATGGATGGAAAAAAGTCACAAAGTAGAAGATGACTCTAGGCCGTCATTCTTAAACACTAATGAGGAAGCATTAAAGGACTTAGATTGATAAGCAATGAAAGTAATCTGGAGTTCAGTTGCCGACCTCAGTAACATTAAACCAAGGTAAGAGTTATGGTATAATATGAATTACCTAGATGTAGTAAAGTCATGCAGACAAATAACCAAGACTATGAAATGAGATATAACAATATTCGTAAGTTCGACAAAGTACCGAGCGAAGAACTTTAGTATACCTATAGAAGCCAGAGGGACATTTTATTAAGCTTGGTATACGTTTAAAAAGTGAGGCCTAGAGAATGGCTAAAAGCTGGAGGAAAAATAAGAGAAAAGTCGCATAGGCTCACTTACAAAGTCGGAGTTGTACAGGCTGCATGAAAAGGAAGCAATAGTTACAAGATTTGAAGGATTCCGACCACGGGTCGTGGTGTGAGAAAGAGTCCTAAAGAGGGGGGGGGGATTCCCTGGCCTTTGGGATTCATTCACAAAACAGTTTAGATGGCAAGAGGAGTACTGAAGTATTTAGAAGACATAGGTTATGAAAATGATAAGTGCATCAGTCAACATTCGAGGACGAATGTAACGACCCGACCGGTCGTTTTGAACTCTAGTGAGTCGTTCAGTGGTTTGAAGTCATGAGCAGCTCCATTTCAGGTATTATGAATCGTGGGCATGGTCGGAGTTGAATTTCGGGAAGTTCGGAGTCAAATTGGAAAGAAAATTCTCATTTCAGAAGCATTAAGTTGGAGAAATTGACTAAGATTGGAATTTTGAGTAAACGACTTCTGAATAGAGATTTGAAGGTTCCTACAGGTTCGTATAATGATTTCGGACTTAGGCGTATGTCCGGATCGGGCTTTAGATAACCCGGGAGCATTTCGGCGTATATTGTGGAAGTCAGCATTTTGAAGAAATTTCCTAAGTTTGTCTTGAAGAGTATTTCAGTGTTATTGATGTTCGTTTGGGATTCCAAGCCTGTGAATAGCTCCGTATGGTGATTCTAGATTTGGGAGCGCGATCAGAAGTGAATTCGGATGTCCGTAGGTTATTTTGAAGTCATTTGGCTAAAGATAGAATTTGAAGGTTTTTGAGAAATCCGACCGGAAGAGGAAATTTGGATATTGGGGTCGGAGTGCGATTCTGGAAGTTGGAGCAGGTCTATAATGTCGAATATGACTTGTGTGAAAAATTTGGGGTCAATCGGTTGTGATTTGATAGGTTTCGACACCGGATGTAGAAATTGGAAATTTCAAGTTCATAAAGTTTGGATTTGGGTGCGATTCGTGGTTTCGGCGTTGTTTGATGTGATTTGAAACCTCAATCAAGTCCCTGGGATGTTATGAGACTTAGTCGTATGTTTGGACGGGGGCCCTGGGTGTGTTTCGAGATTAATTCGGATCATTTCCTTCATGTTTGCTGCTGCTGGTTTTGGTGTTTTGGGAGTTCATTGCGATAGCAACCCTTGTTATGCGATCGCGTAGAAGGAATTGAAGGGGGGCTGAAGTTGGCTTGTGCAAACGCAGTGGGAGGTCTGGGATCACGAAGGAGGAAAATAGGAGGTAGCTGGGAATGGTTTGTACGATCGAGTGGTGTAGAGTGCGATCGCATAATGCAGAGATTGGGGCAGCATGGTTTGGCCTATGCGATCGCGGTGGCCTTTATGCGATCGCATAGAGGGGCAGTGTTGGGCAGTATTATATTTTAACGGGTCTTAGCTCATCTCCTTCCATTTTCTTTTGGTTTAGACGATTTTTGAGGAGCTTCAAGAGGGGATTTCCATCAAGCATCACTATGTAAGTAATTTCTTCACGTTTTAAAGTTAAATACAAGGTTTATACATGGAATTAGACATGAGAATTTGTATAAAAATTGGGATTTTAAAGGAAGACCTCGAAATTTGGTCATCTGGATTTTAGCCACGAATTAAGCATGAATATTTAAGTAAATTGTATATTTGAACTAGTAAAGTTATGGGTAGAGTTTATCTTTGAGAAATTTCAGAATCTGGGCACGTGGGCCCGAGGGCATTTTGGTCAATTCTTTGAGCGGAGTTGGGAATCTATATAATTTGAATTGTTACAATTATTAGAGTAAATTTTCATTGGTTGTCGTTATTTGGATAGTTTTGAGGCATCATGTGTCCATTGGAGTAGTCGGAAGGGCTTGGAAACCGGTTATGGAATTTCGGAGCGAGGTAAGTCTCCTTTCTAACTTTGTGAGGGGGAATTGTCCCCATAGGTGAACTAATTAAATATATGTGCTACTATTTGTGGGGGCTACGTACGCACGAGGTGACGAGGGTCCGTGCGTAGCTACTACTATGCTTATGTCCGGGTAGTCTAGGAACCACTAGCATGCCTTACTTGTTGTACTTATGATCCTGCCGATAATATTAGACTGATAATGCTATTGAATTGGTAATTTATTTCCTAGGAAGGCTAGAGTGTACCTTTCTTAATCATTTAGAAAGAAAATTGACTCCTCCGTGGATAATTGTATTCCTGATAAGGTTATATTATTGAATATTATTAAACATGGCAAATGAATTTCGAGAAAAGATTTAAATACTATTTTTTTGACTTTTAAAAAGAGAATTTATCATTTACTTGAGTATTTGTTTTCCCAATGTAGTCAGGGTGGACTGTTGATTGTGCATGACTGTGTGTGACCGATTCGCAATTTATATTCCGCGAGCGGAGTGTTATTTCCCCCACTCTCATGAGAGCGGGCGTACGCCACGACGAGATTGAAAGATATATTATGGTTCGGGCCGTTCGACCCTCGACAGTGCACATATATGATTATTATGATGGCTCAGGCCGGTTGTCCTTATCCCGTATGCGCATATTAAATTGTTAATGATTTTATGGATTTTGAAGTGACAAGATATTTGGGGGAGAAGGAAGTAGTAGTTGTTTATTTAAAATATTTGGGGGAAAATAAAGTATTAATTGTTTATTTATTTTCAGTATCTATTTGAATTACAGTTATCTTTAATGTTTACTGTTTTTATCATCCTCGTATGCCTATTACTGATATCATATCTTGTTAAATTATTTAGTTGGACCTTAGTGAGTTTCAAGTCGACCTCTCGTCACTACCTCTCTGAGGTTAGGCGGGATACTTACTGAGTACGCGTTGTTTTTGTACTCATGCTACACTTGCTGTGCATTTTGTTGCACAAGTACCTTCATAGCAATATGGCTGACTTGATGACTTAGACGAGCTGCATCACTCGGAGATGACCCGCAGTCGGCAGAGTCTTCCTCTATGTATTGTATCCTCATTTTTATTCCTTGTCCAATTTGTATTTCGGACAAGCTTTGTAGAATTTGTAAAATTCTTAGAAATTGCTCATGCACTTGTGACACCGGGTTCTGGGATGTATTTTATAAAAAATAGAATATTAAACTGTCGTATTTACTTAGCGAATTTTATTCAGCTATTATGTAATAAAGTGAAACGTAATGATTTAAAAAAATGCTAAAACAGAAAATTTAACTTAACCATTTAATGATTGACTTGCCTGACAGTGGTGTCCGGCGACATCACGACCTTATAGATTGTGGGTCGTGACAACGAATGTTTCAAAGGGGGGAAGGATGTTACATCGCATATTTTTGTATGTGAAATTACTCCATAAATAAATTGATGAAAGCTCGAAAATGAGATGTTACATTCTGCATTTTCATACGTTAAAGTTTCGTCGTAAGTTAATCGACGTGAGTTCAGGAATGAGATTTATTTTGGGATTATAAGTATTACACAACCAAACAAGTAATAAGTAAATTCGTGAATGTTAAAGGGTAAACGAATCAAAGAAAATGAATTTGGTTGAAGGTTGTCAATTCGGGATAAAATACGGCCCGAGCTAAAATACCAGGTATTTATGGACTAGTGCCATACAAGGTACCACATGACCATGATAGTAAGGTATATAAAGTGTGTTGAAAGTGNCCCCCCCCCCCCCCCCACAGGAGGCAGCCAACCACCCCAAATTAATGACTCTTAAGTCATTATGATAAGGTAGCACATTAAGAAAAACTGGTGGTCTTTCTAATCATCCTAGTGGGGCCCACACCTAAAAGCATAAAGACAACCTTTCTAATTCACCAAAACAAATTTCTCTCATTTACTACATTAGGAAAAAAAGGCTTCAGCAAGGGTAATGGGTTGTAACAGCAACGTAGTTGCTTCAAACCTTTCATACTAAGAGCATTTAATATTATATCAACATGGGATTTGCGATTCTGAGGGAGTACGGTGCAATCTTTCTCAATAATATCACACGAATTTTCCCCTACTTCGATCCGCTGTGACATGTTGTCGCAATTGACGTGTGTTGGAAGTAAAGTCAAGAGAATCAGTTCAGATTTGTTAAGGCTATCCCTTCTTTCTTTTTGGCATGATCCATATGATACAAACGAAACGAGCAAATGCACAACTTCCATAAATAACTTTATTCATAGAAATGCTAGAGATGCTTATGTTATTAATTCCCCGTGTCTCCTATTGTTCTATCATCTATTCATGGGTCTAATAAAAATACGTAAGTTGAAAAAAAGTTTACTTCATGGTATTACTCAAAGGCATAGTGGTCTTATGACATTCCAAGAGATTTTATTGACGTACTTCTCATGCATTGCATTCATGTACATTGACCCAAGACCAGATGGCGTTATATACGCATATATATGTATATATATGTATATGGGATATGGAAAAAGGTTACGGCGTTATGTACGCACCACCACCTGATCAGCTGGTATACGTTGATGATTTGCCCACAGTGGCCGAAATGATATGATGGGATGCCCTCAGAGGCTTGATGATGTTATGAACGCATATACCCATGCATGGTATGACGTTTATATGAATATGCATAAAATTATAAGTATTATGTGATTCACATAGTTATTCAGACATACATGTTGAGTCTTTTACGCCATGTTTCTCTCATGTCTATTATTTACTGATTTTTATTCCTTACATACTCGGTATATCATTTGTACTGACGTCCCTTTTTCTTGGTGACGCTGTGTTTCCTGCCTGCAGGTTCAGATAGACATGCTGAGAGTCCTCCAAGTATGTTATCGGCTCAGCAAAAGATGTTGATGCGCTCCATTTGCTCCGGAGTTGCTTGTCTAGTCAGTATGATTTAGACGTGTATTGTTTGATAAGGCGGGGCCCTGTCCCGACCTTTATGATAAGTATGTACTCTTAGAGGCTTGTAGACACATATCATGTATATGGATACTTGTATGTCCTTTTCGGCCTATATTTTAAGTATATAATGGATCATACTGGCCGTATATGCTCATATGTCACAATTATGAGTTTCTATATCAGGTTAGGTTGTTCTATGTCGGATATTCCCTCATGTTTACTCTGGTTATTTCACGATGCCCCTTCTGGCCCACTTACCTATGATGATGTAATATGAAATATACGTTAAGTTAGTACTCGGTTGAGTAAGGTACCAGGTCCCGTCGCGGCCCATCGGTTTCGATCGTGACAGGAGCCCTCGAACTGGCTGATACCAGAATAGTAAAGTATAAGACAAGCTGATGAACAAGAGAAATTTAGAGAGAAAGAGTGTTGTATTTCTTTGATATGCGAGAATAATGTGTGTTACAAACGATTAGAACCCCTATTTATATAGTAGAGGAATTTACTTATGTACAACTCTAATTACAGAAGAAAATCTCATGATTAGGTAATTAAGCGTTCTTGGTTTTATCCGTTCCTAGATTCCCACCATGATCTTCGACCAGTCACGGATATCTCGCCTTTCTAGTATTATGCTATCTTCGGTCTTGCTTGATGTTTATCTCGTTTGGTCTCGATCTCGACAGGTACCTCGAACCCCGAACGTGGTATCTTACCCTCATACCTAGGTCTGATCGAGGCTGGATGGGTCGATTCGTCAGGGTGAAGACCTCGGACCTGATTCCGGCCGAGAAGAAGCCATTCTCCGAGAGGTGGAATATGAAATATAAGTATGATCCAATTATTAGTTTCTATTTGTTACTTTGCTTCTCCGCTTTCTCTTATCGATGTTCTTTTTTGATATAGCCACTGCCTGGATGCCCGGTACCATCCCTAACCTTGAGAGATGGGTCAGGGATCTAGTTTCAACCTCGATGTATGTTGAACGCACATGGCGCGACTTATCGAAAGGCCGATGGGAAGTCAAAAATCTTAGTAAGACCTTTTCATGTATTTGCTGATTTTGTTAAAACATTCTTCCCATACATACTCAATTTCTTTTCCTGCAGGTCTCGGCAAAGATGCAGTCATGAGGCCCCCGTCTTGTGAGGAAGAGACTTCAATTCCGGTCCCGAAGCCGGTGAAGGAGACAAAGAGAAAAAGGACCACAACCTCCAAGGATCCAGAGCCCAAGAAAAGGGTGGCTCGTAAGCCGAAAAAGGATACCGTCCCCCTGCCTGCAGATTCAATTCGACTCCTAACAGAGGAAGAAGAAGAAGAAGAAGACGGCTCCGGGCTGGTGGCCCGAGTAATGATTAGCAATGAGGCTCAAAGACCGTCGAGCCGGTAGGAGCCAAAAACACGCTGCCCCGAGATGACGGGGCCTCGGGATAAGACTCGGGTGGAGTCCCTGAGTTGGCAAAGGCTGAATATGCTTCATCTCGAGGAAAAACATTAGCGGAATCGACCGTGGAAGTCAGCCTCGAGGCTCCTCGAGATGAAAAGAATGCCCAAGAGACCCACTTTGGGCAATAGAAATTGGAGACTCGTCATCTCTCCCTTCATTTCCAAGGAGACAATTTGGGAGTCCCAAACCATGAAGACTCCTGATGTAGAAGGATCCCACAGAGGGGAAGATCCCTTCAGTGGTTATTTTACCAGGATCGAGGATGTCGCTGGTATAAGTGACTTGGAAATAACGAGGAAGGATCCGGGTGGGACATCTTCAAGTTTCAGACTGACCAATCAGTTCCCGGCCTCTAGTGTCTGTCTAGGGACCAAACGAACAATTGTCATCTCCATCCCGGAGGATGCACGAATTTTTGCCTCCCCCATAGGGGTGGCCAGTTATCTTTGGGATCTGGTCACGGAGGAAGACCAGGCCCTATTGGACAAAGTGGAGGCTCCGTGTCTTTTCAACGAGGCACAACAAGCCTTGAATCGGGTAAACCTTAACTTCCCTTATAGTTATCATAATTGTGTTTTTCTTCATTGTCTAATTTCTTTCTTTTATCTATGTAGGCCTTGGTTCTTCATCATGAAGCATTTCCTATATCTCGAGTTGAGCTGAGTCGGTACGAGGCCGACATTCAAAGGCTTACCGAGGAGAGGAATGCCCTCAAACTTCTCAGTGGGCAGAAAGAAGAAAAGATCAAAGACCTCCGAGCTGAGTTATCCGCGGCTCATAAAGAACAAACTGGCCTGATTGAGCAGGTAATAAAATATTAGAAGCTCCTAGAATCAGTTCAAGAACGATGCCTAACAACTCAATCTCATAGGTCCAACAGAAGCTCGAGATAATCGAGCAGTTTCGTGAAAAAGTCAATAAGGTGAAGGCGGAGACTATGGGATGGAAGCAAAATATGGACAGCCTTGCCTCAGAGAAGAAGGCTACTCCAGCCCAGCTATCATCGGCTGAAGTCAGCTTCAGGGTATGAAAAAGAAGAGCTTGGCACAGGCCAAGAAAATTTAGGAGCTCGAAGCTCGGTTGGCTAGCGAACTCGCAAAGGCTAAATCTGAGGCTGAAAAGGCCAAGGCTGATGCGGAGGCTATCATGTCCGTCCACCGGTCTAATGCTAAAACTACTCAAGCCCAAGCAAAGAAAATTGTCGAGGTTGCTCAAAATCGAGCATATTAGGTTGCCGAGCTCGCCAAGTGCCAATCTTGGAGGGAAACCCTCGAGGAGATTCATGCTCGAGGCTTCGATCTTACTGATGAGATAAAAAATACCAAAGAGATCGAAGCGAATGCTAAGACACTGGCCTCCTCCGATGATGATGATGACGCCAGGAGCGAGAGCGGGGAAACCCCGATGGAGAAGAAGCTGCCTCCGAAGATAGTTAGGAACTTTAGGATTTTTTCATTTTAGATTTTTGTGTAGAATCCTGATCGAACCTTATAAATATCCTTTCATATATATTTATATATAATGATCCCTTTTCTTTCCCGATTTTCTTTATTTCATTTTCTACCATACGAAAATTTTGTTTCATTTATGCCTTATGAAAATTTTGTTCATAAGTTCAAGGCTTAGGCATTTTGATCGAAGCCAGACTAGTGTAGTTTTTATAATCGAGTGAGTACTTGCTCGAACTCGAAGTAGTGTAACCCCTATGTTTTATTTGAGCGAGGATAATTTCTTGAACTCAAAATAGAAAACGGCCCTTAGGCTTGTTTATTAGGCCGATGTGGCCTTTGTAAAAAAGAATGGCTTTTCCCCCTTTAGGCTTAAAAAGTTTATTGTTTAATCATATAAAATTTGTTATGCCTCAGCATGAAATAAAGAATTGTTCGAGAGCTTGAACAATTTCCTACCATTAGGGTTTTTGAGGGTCGATATTATTGAAACCCTTTGTAATTTTGCCGAGGGTAGCCTTTTTAACCGGTTTATGAAAATATTCGAAGGCCTATTTTATTACGAAATTTGGACGTCTCCGAACTGTCTTAATTAGGTCGTAGCCTTTTATTTGGGATTTGCCTTTAGGATTATTTTCCCATTTCATTTCAAGCTTGCTCTAAGTATAAGTCCCCGAGTGGGATAGTCCCCGAGTGGGGTGGCCATAACCTATAAAAATCGAGGATTGCCTTTTTAAGGTCATATGATCTCAAGGTTTTAATAATTCGATCACGTCTATTTTTCGAACAACAGTCCCCGAGTGTGGGGTTAGTCTTTCGAATTTCAATTGCGATCGGCCCTTAAGCCTATTTGCATAATAGATCAAGAGTATGAAAGAATAAATTTTTTCTAAGGCATGAAATGTTTGGCTAGGAAAAAGTACTTCTCTTAAAAAATGATTATACATGCGTACATGTTTGATGTTAGGGCTCGAGTAACCTACATGGTAACGGCTCATTCGACCGGTTGGCCCTTATAATATTTACCTATCGAGACGTTGATACAGAGTACTTTCCTTGCAACAAAGTTCACATTCAAGGGTGATGCCCCCTGTATTCGAGGTTGATTGTAAAGAAGCCTCGGATACTATTGAATTGCTCTATGTTAGCACGAACAATGGTTTCCTCGTTAAAAACCTCGCCGGAAAAAACCATTTGGGACAAAAATCGATCTAAGGGAAAAAGATTACAACGCATGCTTTCAGACCTAAGGACTTTGAAGGATCCATCGACGTCTTCGATCAAACACCTGAAATTGGTTAACTTAAAACATAAATGAAAAGGGAGAAGGTTGTACCTTAGCATTAATATCGTTTGAGGAGTGATATGTTCTAATTGTTTGGTAAATGCTCGTCGTTCATCGTTCCAACCTTGTAGGATCCTGTTCCGATAATGTCGAGGACCTGATATGGTCCCTCCCAATTTGGGCCAAGTTTTCCTTTATCGGGTTTCGAGTGTTAAGGGTGACTTTTCTCAGAACTAAGTCACCATTTTTAAAGTGTCGAAGATTGTCTTCGATTGTAATACCTTTCGATCCGTTGTTTCTGTGGGGCCATTCGAACGAGGGCGGCTTCCCGTCTTTCATCTAGAAATTCGAGGCTTGAATTCATATCCTCGTGATTTGACTCTTCTGTTGCATATTGAAACCTGACGCTAGGTTCCTCGACTTCTACCAGGATCATAGCTTCGGCACCATAGACTAAAGAGAACGGTGCTGCCACTGTACTGGATTTTGACGTCGTGTGGTACGCCCAAAGAACCTCGAACGGTATCTCTCTCCATTTTCCTTTAGCGTCGATCAATATTTTATTTAGATTTTGAATGATGGTCTTGTTTGTCGATTCAGCTTGTTCGTTTCCACTGGGATGATATGGTGTCGATAGAATCCTTTTAATCTTGTGGTCTTCGGGAAATTTGGTCATTTGTCGCCCATGAATTGCTTCCCATTGTCTCATACAATCTTGGTAGTCATCCCGAATCAACATATAATATGGTCCCAAATGAAGTCTATGACTTCCTTTTCTCTGACTTTTTTGAAAGCCTGTGCTTCAACCCATTTAGAAAAATAGTCAGTCACAAATAAAATAAACTGAGCTTTACTTGGGGCCGATGGTAGAGGGCCGATGATGTCCATTCCCCATTTCATAAACGGCCATGGGGATAGGACCGAGTGGAGCTGCTCCCTGGGCTGATGAATCATCGGCGGATACTTTTGGACATTTGTCATATTTCCGAACAAACTCCTTTGTGTCCTTTTCCATATTAGCCCAATAATACCATGCCCTGATAACTTTGTGAACCAATGACTTAGCACCGGAATGATTTCCACAAGTGCATTCGTTAATCTCCCGTAGGACGTAGTCGGTGTCTCTTGGTCCCAAGCATATTGCCAATGGACCGTCGAACATTCTCCTATACAATGTTCCATCATCGATCAATGTAAATCGTGCTGCTTTTGTGTGTAGAGTCCTTGATTCCTTAGGATCCGATGGAAGTTTCCCGTTCTTAAAGTATTCGATATACTTATTCCTCCAATCCCAGGTCAGACTTGTAGAGTTTATTTCGGCGTGGACTTCTTTGATCACTAACCTCGAAAGTTGTACAATAGTCCCCGAACTAAGTTCGTCTTCTTCGATCGATGACCCCAAGTTTGCAAGGGTATCTACCTCGCTATTTTGTTCCCTAGGTACGTGTTGTAGGGTCCATTCTTTAAATCGATGTAGAGCCACCTGTTGTTAGTCCAAGTATCTCTGCACTCGGTCTTCCCGAACCTCGAAAGTTCTGTTGACTTGGTTTACCACAAGTAGGAAGTCACATTTGGCCTCCATGACCTCTGCTCCCAAACTCTTAGCTAGCTCAAGACCTGCAATCATGGCCTCATACTCGACCTCATTGTTAGTTAATTTTGAAGTTTTGATAGATTGTTTAATTGTATTGCCTGTGGGCGGCTTCAAAATGATATCCATCCCGGACCCCTTCACGTTTGAAGCGCCGTCAGTGAAACGGGCCATACCCCGAAGATATACTTGACTTTAGTAATAATTCATTTTCGACCTCGGGTACGTGGGCTGGCATGAAGTCGGCCACAAATTCTGCAAAAATTTGAGACTTAATGGCCGTTTGAGGTTGATACTCGATATCATACCCACTGATCTCGATGGCCCATTTGGCCGATAGACCCGAGAGTTCGTGCTTATGCAAGATATTGCGAAGGGGATATGTAGTCACTACACAAATTAGGTGATATTGAAAATATGGTTTTAATTTCCTAGAGGCTCTTATTAAAGCAAGCACTAATTTTTCTAAGTGTGGATATCGGGTCTCAGTCTCACCTAAGGTTCGACTAAAATAGTAGACAGGAAATTGCGTACCTTTATCTTCTCGAACTAGGACCCCACTTACCGCAATTTTCGAGACTGCTAAGTATAAGTACAGTTGCTCGTTCGCTTTCGGAGTTTGAAGTAGTGACGGACTCGATAGGTACCGTTTTAGTTCTTCCAAGGCTTGTTGGCATTCCATGGTCCATGCAAAATTGCTCTTCTTCTTAAGCAGTGAGAAGAACCGGTGACTCCTATCTGAGGACCTCGAAATGAATCGGCCTAGGGCGGCTATGCGTCCCGTTAACCTTTGTGCGGCCTTAACATTATCCACGACCGTGATATCTTCTATGGCCTTGATTTTTATCGGGGTTGATCTCGATGCCCCTATTTGACACCATGAAGCGGAGGAACTTCCCCGAGCCAACCCCTAATGCGCACTTCTCCGGGTTGAGCTTCATATTGTACTTTCTTAGTATGTTGAAGGTCTCCTACAAATGTTTAAAATAGTCCTCTGCGCGTAGGGACTTAACTAGCATGTCATCAATATAAACTTCCATTGATTTCCCTATTTGTTCTTCGAACATTCGATTTACTAGGCGTTGATAAGTCGCACCAACATTTTTTAGTCCGAACGACATTACGTTATAACAATAGGTGTCGTACTTAGTGATAAACGAAGTCTTTTCCTAATCCTCCGGGTTCATTTGTATTTGATTATACCCGGAGTAGGCTTCGAGAAAACTGAGAATCTCATGGTCGGTCATGTCATAGATAATACGATCGATATTTGGCAAAGGAAAAGAGTCCTTAGGGCATGCTTTGTTTATGTCCATATATTCTGCGCACATCCTAAGTTTATTGCCCTTTTTGGGGACTACGACCACATTTTCTAATCACTCGGGATATTTTACTTCTCGAATGGAACCTATTTTGAGAAATTTGGATACCTCGTCCTTGATGAATGTGTGTTTAACCTCGGACTGGGGCCTTCTCTTTTGCTTTATTAGACGAAACTTCGGGTCCAAGCTCAATCGATGGGTAGGGACCTCCGGTGGGATCCATGTCATATCAAGGGGGGACCAAGCAAAGCAATCCATATTATCTATAAAGAATTTAATGAGCTTTTCCCTGAGCTCGGGGGTTAACCTCGTGCCCAAGTTTACCTTTCGCTCGGGCAAATACTCGATCAGTATAACTTGCTCCAGCTCTTATACCGTTGATTTTGTAGTGTTGGAGTCATCGGAAATTATGAAGGATCGGGGGATCCAATGTTCATCATCCTTGTCCGCCCCCTGCTTCTCTGGTTGGGTTGAGGCTGGTGCCTATGGTTGTTACTTGGCCTCTTGCTTTCCTTTTGACTCTGATCCCTTTGTTGATGAAAGCGCTGATACCGGTATTGCTTCATCGACCGCGAACATCTCTTTGGCAGCATGTTGTTCCCTATATACCATTTTTACTCCATCCGGCATTGGTAATTTTAGAACTCGGTGAAGGGTTGAGGGGACTGCCCTCATGTTATGAATCTAGGGTCTTCCGATCAAGGAATTGTATCTCATATCGCCCTCGATCACATGGAACTTTATTTCTTGAATGGTCCCGGCTACATTTACTGGCAAGATGATTTCACCTTTAGTGGTTTCACTTTCCATGTTGAAACCATTGAGGACTCGAGTTGCGGGCACAATCTGATCCTGCAAGCCAAGTTGATCCACGACCCTTGATCGAATAATGTTGGCCGAGCTTCCTGGATCAATTAAAACATATTTAACCTGAATTTTATTCATAAGAATAGAGATTACCCGTGCATCATTGTGGGGTTGTGAGATCCCTTATACTTCCTCGTCATTGAAAGACAAGGTCCCTTCTGGAACATAGCCTCGAGTTCGCTTTTCCCTGGTGATCGACACCTTGGTGCATTTGAACATGGGTTCCTGCGGAATATCGACCCCACCAACGATTATGTGAATCATGTGTTGTGGTTCTTCTTGTTCGTTCTTCTTATTTGCATCTTTGTCTCTGAAGTGATTTTTAGCTTGGTCGCTCAATAATTCTCGAAGGTGACCCTCGTTGAATAGACGGGCTACCTCCTCCCTTAGTTGTCTACAGTCTTCGGTTCTATGACCATGAGTACCATAATATTTGCAAATTTTATTAGGGATCCTTTGCGCCGGATCGGTCTATATGGGTCTAGGCCATCTAGTATCCTTGATTCGCCCAATGGTTGATACAATACCTGAAGCGTTGATGCTGAAGTTGTACTCTGATAGTCATGGTGCTTTTGTGGGTTTGACATGTTTATCGAAGCCACTCTTACTCATGAGCCCTTGGGAGCTCTGTCCTTGATCATTCTTTCAGTTATTTCGAACAAGGTTTCGCCCTAGATCGTTGTTTCTACGATCTTCATTGTATGGTTGATACCGAATCTATTCGATCGGGATTCTCTATCGATGTCCCTTTGAATTCTGCAGACGGTCCTGTTTGGATAAACGGAATTGGAAGGAGTCCCCAACTGATCGTCCTCGAATCTGATCTTTGACTGGTACCAATTATGCACATCGGCCCAGGTCACTACTGGATATTCAATTTAATATGCTTTAGATGTCGTGATGATATTGAACTTCGTTCGTTCAAACCTTGCGTAAAGGCTTGGACATCCCAATCATCTATGACCGGGGGTAGGTCCATGAGTTCCATCTAGAACAGAGATACGAATTCCTTAACATTTCGTTGTCCTTTTTTTTTTTTTACTTTGAAGAGGTCTGACTTCCTAGTCGCGACCTTTATTGCTCTGATGTGTGCTTTGACGAATGAATCTACAAGCATGGCGAATGAATCGACAAAATTGGGCGGCAAATTGTGGTACCATATCATCGCACCCTTCGATAAAGTTTCTCCGAACTTCTTCAGCAGAACGGACTCAATCTCGTCATCCTCTAAGTCATTTCCCTTTATCGCGCATGTATAATAAGTGACATGCTCATTAAGGTCGGTATTCCCATTATACTTGGGAATTTCTAGCATGCGCAATTTTTTCAGGATGGGCTTAGGAGCCGCATTTGTGGAGGAAAGGCTTCTGGACGAATTTCTTCGAATCCGAACCCTTTAGAATCGGCAGTGACCCTGGTATTTGGTCAACTCGGGAGTTGTATGTTTCTACCTTTTTATCATTAGCCTCGATGTTCTTCTCTCATGATTCGATTCGCTTTGTGAGCTCCTCGATAATTTTCATGATGGTGGAGTCAGTCCCCGATTTGTTGGCATTCGATCTCCCCGCTACTGATTCGGCTCTATGAAGAACTTAAAATGAGGGCTTGGGTTCAGTTATACCCGGAGACCGATTCTAGTTTTGAAGTTGCACTATGGCAACTTGTTGAGCTTACAGCATTTCAAATATCAATCGAAGACTAACTCCGCCGTCTTCGCCGCCCTGTGCATCTTGACCGGTTGGTCGAGCTTCTTTGCGAACGCTATTTTCGGGGTCGACGCCCAAATTGGAATTTAGGACGACGTGAGAGATGACGTTGACGGGATCTACAGCCAGTACTCCCTCGACACCGATCTAAGGTACTTTGACCCTTGGGGCGGCTACATTGTTGTTTTCTCCATGGAAACCGAGGTTGTTGTCAGAGTGTGCTAGTACTGCTTGTGAGTTTCACATGTTGATCCTGAAATCAAAAACACTTATGAGAATAAGCGTAAAGCAGTGTGGGTTATCAGAGTCAGTATTAAGCAATCACTATTATCTTTAGCCCCACGATGGGCCCCAAACTGTTTACCCTTAAAATCGAATAACAATTAAACTTATAAGTGGTTTTAAGGATACGTGATTTCACCTAATACCAATTGATAAGTATGAAGATTAATAATATAAATTAACAATAAAGTAAAGCAAATCAGTGTTGAAATATAATTCAGCCCTCGAGTTAGAGAGCCCTTGAACTGGCTGATACCAGAAAAGTAAAGTATAAGACAAGTTGATGAACAAGAGAAATTTAGAGAGAAAGAGTGTTGTATTGCTTTGATATGCGATAACAATGTGTGTTACAAATGATTAGAACCCCTCTTTATATAGTAGAGGAATTCTACTTATGGTACAACTCTAATTAAAAAAGGAAATCCCATGATTAGTTAATTAACCGTTCTTGATTTGATCCGTTCCAAGATTCTCGCCACGATCTTCGACTAGTCACAGATATCTTGCCTTTCTGTTATTATGCTATCTTCGGTCTTGCTCGATGTCTATCTCGTTTGGTCTCGATCGCTACTGGTCTCGATCTCGACAGGTACCTCGAATCCCGAACTTGGTATCTAACCCTCATGCCTCTGTCTGATCTATTACAGGGCCGATCTTCACTCCATCACCCCGGTCTTGATTAATCAGCAAAATCGGATGGGCCCGATTTTAACAGTATACAATGTATTGATAGAAAATGTGCTCCCAACGATCTGATTCTCAATATCTCTTGCTTTGATCTTTCATTACTTGCCACAGGTCAACTTCAAAAACGTCTTATTTTGTGGTAATTGCCTCCTTATTCTGTGGTAAAACACTCGAAAGCTGACGAGTTCTCAAGTTAGAAGTATATGATTAATGGGTATATTTTTCAGTGATGAGATGGATGGTGATATTTCTCCTGATTTGGGCTGACAGGTTTTTTTAGCAAACTTTGTAGTCAAATTTCAAGTATCTGCAACAAGCTAAGCTAAGTCTATCACTCGTAATTATGTTAGTCAATTACTCTAACAGATTTGCAGAATGGACAACAATTTGGACAGAGGGAGCTAGTTAGCTTCCCTACTTTAATATCGATCGTGCTGGTTTCGGAGTTGACATGCATATTATTTGATAACGTCGAGACATAAAAAATTGCATTGTAATTTTATGAAGATGCAGCAGCTTCTAGGAACATACCACCCTGTAAATATTCCAAAATTTGGTTATAGAAAATTTAGAATTGCTAATATTCTATTGTTGAAAGATGAACCACAAACTTTAATAATCTAAGAAATCTTAATCAGCAACAAGGCAAAGTATATTAGTATTTGACAAAATAGTGAATAGAAGGGATAGAAAAAAACGCAATTTATTAATTTGCATTAGTAAATTAAAAGATGCGTATAAGACTCAAAAGAAAAGAAAAAAGTGATGAAGGTAAGATTAGAACGGATAAGATACTTAAATTCTGAAGGTTCGAAGTTAATTAATACTCGATATTATGTCTCAATCAAGCACTTCAGATAGCTAGGATTACCTTAGAAAAATAGAAAGAAAAAAAAGAAGAAGATATGCTTTAAAATACTGGTGAAAACGCGTTTGCAGACACATAAATCTCTGCCAGTTTGTCTTTGACAGACAAAATAAAAGTTGAAAAGCTATTACCAAATCTACGGAAGCCAGTAAAATAAAGCAAGTTAATATGTTAAATTCTACCTGCCCTGGTTGTAAACTTACGCAATGTCCAACTCATATATGTAAAGCCAGTTAAAGATAACAAGTTGATCCAAAAAAAAAAAAAGTTAAACAAAACAAGCGGACATGTTAAATACTAGTATTAGACAATTTATATTAGTCTGCTTCCTCCGTGTCAATTCAACGATATTTTTAAGTATCTGTTTTCTATATTTTGAAGGCAAATTCCGAAGGCGTTTTCAACAATTATTGGAAGGGAAAACATTCTTGCGGGATTTCCAAAAAAAAAAAAAAAATATTCATCGTGCAAATGCTAAATCATCTTCTTTTGTTTTCAAATGAGGAATTTATTGAACATTTTATTACTTTCTGAATAAAAGTGAAAATTGGATTTAGAAAATCAAAAGTGAACAAATATCAACTTGGGAGAAAATGGGATTGCATACTTGATCCAAGTAATTTCATTTTTTTGAGTTTGTGGTGTGAGATATAGAGACTGAAAATTAGAGAGACATGAGATTAGAAATTGAAAATATGTACTATATCATACTTAATTTGTACCATCAAAGAATGTGATGTGATGAATGATATTTTGTCACGAGGTGAAAATGAAGAGACTCTTAGTAAGAACCCTTCTTTTTCAGTTAGCTTTATACATTAGATGAATCCAAACTAGTAGGGTCAATTGTAGACACAAGATGGTTAAAAAAAGAGAGAAAAAACAAGAATAAATCTGCTAAGCAATATAGAGAGAGTTACATGAGCAGTTTAAGGACATGAATACATTGTCTCAAATAATTCCATCATGAAGAACAATACAATTAAATCATAGGAGTCAAAGTGTCTAAGGAAAATTAATCATGCTATAAAAAAAATATTTCCCACCATTTTATTGCACTTGGAGAACACAATAAATGATACAATCATATGACACAGTACATTTCTAAAAATATATAGTATATGTAAACAGGAATTTTCTAGGAACTCACATGGGAGAGTCCAGAAAATATGGTTTCTCTCTTTGTATATATATGTCCTTTCTTTTTTCTCTTCTCTTACCTAATAAATTTAAATATAATTAGTCACTGTCAGTGATGTTGTTCAAGAAAAAATAACTTGACATCACCTAAAAAAAATATTGCTCCTTTTTTTTTTTTTTTTTCTGAAAGAATAATTAACAAGTAGGGTTAATAATTCAAGTGAGATTTATCTTCTCTTGTTCATCAGCAAAAACTCCATAAAGGGATATCTGCAGATCCTTCTTCATAATAAACTTCCTCCATTAATGGGGGATCAAAGAAAACTGTGCCGTGAAGCATGTCATTGTACTTTGGAGAATCAAAGTTGTACCATTGCCCCATCATTGACACAGTTGTTGTCTCTTCTTCCAAAGTAGCATGATGATCAAATGTTGGTAATAAAGAAACCTCATCTAATTGATCCTCATGACTCAATGGTGAAGAAGAATTGGTAGAAGTAGAAGTAGAAGTAGAAGTAGAAGAAAGGGGTGGAGATGGTACGTCATTATTTTCAACATTTGAAGCGGCGGCGGCGGCGACCCTTTGGATGGCTTTAGGAGATAAAGTTGTACAAGTGTGATGATCAATGTGGTGATAGAAAGAGGAGTTGAAAGGGAAGTTGAGATTATTAGCAGCAGAAGGGCCTTTGAGGCATAAGAGAGCAGCATCATAAGCTCGAGCAGCAGCTTCAGCAGTTGAATAAGACCCTAACCAGATTCTTGTTTTCTGATTTGGTGCTCTTATTTCTGATACCCATGATCCCCAGCTTCTCATTCTTACTCCCTTGTACTTGTTCTTCTTCATCTTATTATTATTAATGTTGCTGCTTGAAGATGATAATGCCATTCTACTCTTACTTGCTTCTGCAACTAGGGTTTTCTGCTCGGTCTTCACCATTGCCTGAATCTTGAAACAACAATCAAGAGATTTGAGCCTAGTTGGTTTCTTCTTGGATGGTTTTTTGTCTGTGTTTGAAGTGGATGTTGAAGTTAGAGGAGAGGATGATTATTTATAGATGGTAGGCTGTGTGCTATTTCGGGGA